>JAXIVD010007168.1:5000-7500 GCA_036785275.1 Cancer borealis
ATGCAGGTACAAATGACGTCATGAACACCAGATCCGAGGAACTGCTGGAGAGATACAGGAAGCTGATTCGACGCTACAAATGTAAGACTAATAAAATAATTCTTTCAGGAATCCTTCCCCGAAGTAGTGCACCCACAGCTTTTTTCAACAGGGCCTTCAGCACCAATAACCGTCTTAAGTCCATTTGTACAGATGAAGGAATCGACTTTATCAACTGCTGGGATGACTTTTATAACAAACCTTTTCTTTTCAAGGACGATGGCTTGCACCTTAATCCAGTTGGAGCTGCTCGTTTAGGCAGGCTACTTAATGACAAAGTTTCTGATTTCAGGAGAAAAAACAGTATCCAGCCTCGCACAACCTCAGCTACGTAAGTAACACCGTGTACAGAAAAACTAACGTAAACAATTGCCTAAAAATTTGCATGTTTAACGCGCGCAGCCTCAGAAATAAATTCTCAGATTTAGAAGCACTTGCAGCATCTGAAGATTTTCACATTATTGCAGTATGGGAATCTTGGATTAACACAGAAAATAGAGACTTTTTAGCAGAATATAATTTGCCAAGCTATTCAATATTCAGTTGCGAACGACAAAATAAAAAAGGTGGGGGCGTTCTTTTTTACGTGAAAGCCAGTCTTAACCCTACAGTCTTGCAAACTGAAAAAATAGATAACGTAGATGTTATATTTTTACAACTAAAAACACGTTCTAAGAAAATTATTATTGGACTCATTTATAGACCACCAGTACACAATAATAATAGCGATAGAAAATTATTCGACCAGATAATCGAAGTAAGTAATTAATTTGAAAGCGTAATCTTTGGAGACTTTAATCTTCCTGTAACTTCATGGGGAAATTCTCTTAAATCTCATATGGGTCACGACTTATATAATAATTTATTAGAGAGTGGCTTATGTCAGCACGTAAGCAAACCCACGAGAGGTGATAATATACTAGATCTTGTATTTTCAACAAACGACGGTCTAGTAAGTAACGTTAATACGGGCCCTGAATTCAGTACCAGCGACCATAAAATTGTCTCTTTTAACATAAATCTCGAAGTTTACAAAGATAACGTAAGCGAAGAACTTATCTTCATGTATCGCAAAGGTAACTTTGAAAAACTGAGAAAGCTTTTAGCAGATACTGATTGGAGCATAGTAGACAACGAAACCGATGTAAATAGATCGTGAGAAAAGTTTTATAACATCTTAAATGAAGCCGTTAAAGTATGCATTCCCGTTTGTAAGAGACATCCATGTAAAAATAAAAATATTAATAAACCAAAATGGTGGAATAGCCAGATTGAGGCAGGATTATTACTTAAAAAGCGGGCACATGATAAATATTTACTATCACAAAACGAAAACGATAAAATAGAATACGAAAGACTAAGACGCGAAACAAAAAAGATGATTAGACGAAGTAAAAAAGATCTCGAAATATATATTGCGAATAAAACTAAATCCAACCCCAAGGAATTTTACACCTACGTACGTAATAAAAAAGTTATCACAACTAATATTGGCCCACTCCACCTAGAAAACGGTAAGGAAATAAATACAAAATCAGAAATGGCCGAAGTACTAAATGATTATTTTGCATCCGTTTTTACTGTTGAAGACACCGATGAAATCCAGGAAGTAACCCCAGCTAAACCTAACTTAATTCCTTTAAGCGATTGTCACTTTACTGAGGATATAATAACTAAGGCACTTGATAAAATTAAAGTAAATAAAACTCCTGGTCCTGATTGTATTGCACCGAGAGTCTTAAAAGAGGCAACATTTCAAATCAGCAAACCTCTTGCAATACTATTTAATAAATCTTTAAATTCTGGAAAAGTTCCCGACATTTGGAAATTAGCAAATGTTACCCCTATACAAAAGAAAGGAGATAAAACACTACCGATTAACTACAGACCAATCAGCCTCACATCCGTAGTTGGTAAATTAATGGAAACTATAATACGCGATAAACTAGTGACTTTTCTTGAAGAAAATAGCATGATTAATAATTCTCAACATGGTTTCCGAAACAAACGATCTTGCTTAACGAATCTCCTTGACTTTTATAACGATGTATTCAACATTTATGATGAGACAAAAGCGGTCGATATAATTTATCTCGACTTTCAAAAAGCGTTTGACAAAGTTCCCCACAAACCGTTATTAAAAAAATTAGAATCACACGGCATATCTGGAAATATTCTTAAATGGGTTGAAGACTGGCTTTCCGAAAGAAGACAACGCGTTGTCATAAACGGTAAATCATCTAACTGGCGAGACGTTAAAAGCGGTGTGCCACAGGGCTCAGTACTTGGTCCCATTCTTTTTCTAATTTACGTAAATGATATTGATGAAGGCCTCACTTGTAAAATATCAAAATTTGCCGACGATACGAAAATCACGAGTAAAGTAACTACAACCGCCGATAAGCTACACTTTCAATCAAACCTCAACATGTTAGTCAATTGGTCAAAGAAATGGCAAATG
>JAXIVD010007168.1:12500-20000 GCA_036785275.1 Cancer borealis
TTATTCTTAATATGATATTTTCCCTTCCTAACACTCCCCCAATTGTTCACCTCCTATCACTGCTCCCTTTTTTTTTTCCCAAAAAAATATTGCCCTCTCTTTTCTCCTAACACTGCCTCATTTTTACCCTCCAAACACTCCCTCATTTGTTCCCCTCCAAACACTTTCTTATTTTTCCTCTCCTAACACTGCCTCATTTTTTCCCTTCCAAATATATAAAGAAAGGAGGAGGTGTGGGAATAGTGATGAGAGAAAGGAGGGTAGAAAACTAACAGAAGTAAAGTGAAGCAGTGACATAGAAAACAAGCTTGGCTATAATAAGGGAGATATAATAACAGTGAAAGTCACAGAACAGAAAGACGTGTGGTGGGTGACAGTTGTGTACATGGGAGTGGAAGGACGGGATAACTACGAGGATAACAGGAAGTTGTACGATGCTTTGCTGGAAACCAAAGAAAAGGTTGATAAGGACAAATGGATCATAATGGGAGACCGGAATGGACACATTGGCCTAATGAATGAAAAAGTGAATACCAATGGTCATATGATTCTAGACTTTATAGAAAAAACAGGATATAGAATACAGAATTGGGAATTAGAAAACCCTGTGACATGGAGAGATAAGAAAAATGAATCTGTTATAGACTATATACTGGTGAATGATCAAATAGAAAAACTACAAACTAGGATGTAGAAAAATGAGGACATAGATATATCAGAGCATGTCATGATAGGCATCTCCTGCAGAAAGAATAGGACATGTAAGGTAGCCAAGAAAGAAGTGTGGAAAGAAAAATGGAATATGAGAAATGTTGACTGGTCAGGATACAGTGATGAAATGGATCAGGTCTTAAGTGGAGACACACAGCGGGGAGATGAAGTAGTAGATGATGAGGAAAAAGGGTAAAAGGAAACCATAAAACAAGGGGCAAGGAAAAAAGTAGGAATGAGAAAATTCAAAGTAGGAAAAGCAAAACTCAAAGGCTGGTGGGACAAAGAAGTAGGAAAGGCAATAGACGATAAGAAGAGAGAAAATAGAAAACAAAGGAGTTTGACAAAAATTATGAAAAAGTATGGGAAGAGATATGAGAAGGAATGGACAGAGGCCTGGGAAAGGTACACAGAAGCAGAGAAAACAGCCCAGATTGTCATCAGGAAAAATATTGGGAAATGGGAAGAAGAACAAGCACAGGCTTTAAACAACATGCCTCGCAGAGAAAGAGAGAAGGAAGGTTGGATAAGACTGAAGAGATACCTTGGCGGAACTCAGACCCACCAAAGCTAAAAACTGGTAACAAAGAAATAACAAGCGAAAAGGAAATAATATCTGAAATAGAACATTTCTGGAAAAAGGTTGTATGGAAAGAAGAGGAAACAGAAACACGGGAAGAACTAGTAATCTACAGTGAGGAACGAGAGATAGAAAATATATAAATTGAGGCTGAGGATGTAAACGCTGCAGTTAAAACGATTAAAATTGGAAAAGCAAGTGGAACAGACGGTATAACAGGGGAATTCATTAAGTATGGAGGTGAAGCCCTGAAACTAAAACTACTCAAGCTATTTAAGGAAATATTAGAGAAAGGAGAGGTACCACAAGACTGGCAAAGAAGCAGAATAACTTTGATCCACAAAGGAGGAGGGAAACCGAAGGAGGAAATAGGGAATTATAGACCAATAGCAGCCATAAACATACTGGCCAAGGTGTTTGGCTGGATAGTAAACAACAAGCTGTTGAAGTGGACAGATGACAGCAAAGCATTAGGGGAGAAGCAAACTGGATTTAGAAAGGGAAGAGGAGGCCTAGAAAATGTCCTGATTCTTAGACAAATAATAGAAAAGAAGAAAAAACAAAACCAAGAATTGTACCTAACCTTCATAGACATTGAAAAAGCATATGACACGGTGGATAGGAGGAAATCATTTCCATTACTAGAACACACAGGTGTGGACAGTAGAGTTGTGCAGGTGATAAAGGCACTCTACAAAGAAAATAATGTAAAATTCACCTTGGGAGACATTAGTGCCAAATGGATAAAAAACAATGTTAGAGTGAGGCAAGGATGTAGGATTTCTCCAACATTGTTCAAGCTTTACTTGGAAGAACTCATAACAAGGTTTAGAAAAGCAGGAAATGGAGTAAAGGTCGGAGACAGGAGGTTAGGTTGCCTTGCATATGCTGACGATGTGATCTTAATGTCAGAAAACAAAGAACACATGGAGAAACTGCTTCAAATTGCTGATACATTCGGGAAGGAATGGAATATTAGGTACAGTACCAGGAAATGCAAGGTGATGTAGTTTAATAAGAAGGAAGAGAACCAATGGGTCCTGGGGAATAACATTCTAGAGGTGGTCGACAACTACACCTGCCTAGGCCTAGAAGTTAACAACGATGGAATAGGAGGAGAATAAATGGTGGGAAGGCAAGGAGGATGACAGGAATGATAATGAATGGTGGAAAAGGAACAATAGATAAGTATGAGGTAGGCAGGAGCCTGTGGAAGGATATGGCTGTTCCCCATTGCTTATATGGATCCGAAATAACCACCTACAGGGAAGCAGAACTCAACAAACTAGAAAAAACTCCAAACATCATTGGGAGATGGAGCCTGGGAGCTCCAAATTCCACGGCAGTGGAGGCACTCAAGAGTGGAGATGGGCTGGAGCACCTTCAAGGATAGGACCTTGAAAGGAAAACTTAACTTCTTAAAGAAAATAGAAGGCCTCAATGATGATGAATAAAAGAAGAAGGCTCAAACTCCTCATGGAAAAGAGAAATGGAGAGGTGGAAACGAAGAGAAAATCTGGAGGAGGATTGGCACGGATTGTCCATGAAGGCAGTTAAGAAGAAAATGGTAGAAAAAGATGGGAAGCAGGAATGGAAGACAAGTCATCCCTGAAGTGGTACAAGAAAAAGGAAAAACCAGAAGCACTCCACTGGCACTCCGGGGATTGGGGCAGTAAGCTTTTAGTGAAGGCAAGAACAGGAACACTGGAAGTAAAGGCCAGGAACAGAGACCAGCAGGACCAAAGCTGTAGCTTCTGTGGGGGGCAGCGGGATAAGGATAGGGATTCAGATTAGGTTAGATTAATTATAAGGATTTGGATTAGGATTGTAATATAATGTTGAAGGATAGTTACTCGTAACAACATAATAAATAAATATAACTCATATTTGATAAGATAATAACTTTAACTAACTTTTTCTCCCTAAAAGCCACACCCTCTATTACAATGTTGTTAGTTATTGCTTACACATTCTGATCATGAGGTACATATGCTTACAATTATATAGAGATATAGAGATAAATGTTAACTTTGTAATTAGGATGGATTTTTAAAAGTTAAAGTTAAAGTTGCTTGTTTTCAGTTCCGGTTTCCATGTATGAAGATGCTCTCCAGAACGTCAGCCAGGCAAGCCCAAACCCCCACTGTGGTGCCCGACCACAGCAGTTCCTCCCCAGTAAATAGCTTAAGCATCACGGGCCCGGGCGGGGACTCCATCTGCCGACCAAGCGAATGCAAGGCCAGCGCGCTACCACTGTACTAGCCAGGAAGCTATTTTTCTACATGAACACTGGCGGTCAGAAGTTGTCCTGATCCCCTGGCACGATGAATCACAGCCAGCCGAAGTTGAAAGGTTGGAACAATGGTGCGTCATGAGTAGAGAGGTGTGAGGTGGTGGGGTGTAGAAGGAGAGGGAGGTGGGGAAGGGGTATTTAATAGGTTAGGTTAGGTCAGGTCATGAGTAGAGAGGTGTGAGGTGGTGGGGTGCAGCAGGAGAGGGAGGTGGGAAAGGGGTATTTAATAGGTTAGGTTAGATTAGGTCATGAGTAGAGAGGTGTGAGGTGGTGGGGTGCAGCAGGAGAGGGAGGTGGGAAAGGGGTATTTAATAGGTTAGGTTAGATTAGGTCATGAGTAGAGAGGTGTGAGGTGGTGGGGTGTAGAAGGAGAGGGAGGTGGGGAAGGGGTATTTAATAGGTTAGGTCATGAGTAGAGAGATGTGAGGTGGTGGGGTGCAGCAGGAGAGGGAGGTGGGGAAGGGGTATTTAATAGGTTAGGTTAGGTCAGGTCATGAGTAGAGAGGTGTGAGGTGGTGGGGTGCAGCAGGAGAGGAAGGTGGGGAAGGGGTATTTAATAGGTTAGGTTAGGTCAGGTCATGAGTAGAGAGGTGTGAGGTGGTGGAGTGTAGAAGGAGAGGGTGGTGGGGAAGGGGTATGTAATAGGTTAGGTTAGGTTAGATTAGGTCATAAGTAGAGAGGTGTGAGGTGGTGTGGTGTAGAAGGAGAGGGAGGTGGGGAAGGGGTATTTAATAGGTTAGGTTAGGTTAGGTCATGAGTAGAGAGGTGTGAGGTGGTGGGGTGTAGAAGGAGAGGGAGGTGGGGAAGGGGTATTTAATAGGTTAGGTTAGGTCAGGTCATGAGTAGAGAGGTGTGAGGTGGTGGGGTGCAGCAGGAGAGGGAGGTGGGGTAGGGGTATTTAATAGGTTAGGTTAGGTCAGATCATGAGTAGAGAGGTGTGAGGTGGTGGGGTGTAGCAGGAGAGGGAGGTGGGGAAGGGGTATTTAATAGGTTAGGTCATGAGTAAGGAGGTGTGAGGTGGTGGGGTGCAGCAGGAGAGAGAGGTGGGGAAGGGGTATTTAATAGGTTAGGTCATGAGTAGGGAGGTGTGAGGTGGTGGGGTGCAGCAGGAGAGGGAGGTGGGGAAGGGGTATTTAATAGGTTAGGTCATGAGTAGAGAAATGTGAGGTGGTGGGGTGTAGAAGGAGAGGGAGGTGGGGAAGGGGTATTTAATAGGTTAGGTTAGGTTAGGTCATGAGTAGGGAGGTGTGAAGTGGTGGGGTGCAGCAGGAGAGGGAGGTGAGGTAGGGGTAGTGTTGTATGCTTATGATGTGGTAGTTATGAGTGAGATGACCGAAGTTTCAAACTTTACTAGATGTGAGTGGATATGAGAGGGATTTCAGAGTTCAATTCAGCAGTGAGAAAAGTAAAGTAATGATAGTAGATAACTCTAACTCTTCTCGTGATTTCTGGCATCTAGCCAATAATATCTCTTAACAATTTTACTTCTTCATCTTTCCCTCCTTTACTTCAACCAGATGGCCCCACAGCTGTCTCTTCTTTCTCTAAAGCTGAACTCTTCGTTCAAACCTTTGCTACCAACTCTACTTTGGATGATACTGGGCATATTCCTCCTACTCCTCCACCCTCTGACTACTTCATCCCTAAAATTAAAATTATTTATCATGACGTTTTCCAGGCCCTCTCTGGTCTTGATTCTCGGAAGGCTTACGGTCCGGATGGAGTCCCTCCTGTTGTTCTCAAAAACTGTGCTTCCGAACTCGCTCCGTGCCTGGTCAAACTCTTTCGTCTATGTCTCTCTACTTCTACCTATTCTTCTTGCTAGAAGTTTGCTCACATTCAACCTGTCCCTAAAAAAGGTGACCGCTCCAATCCTTCTAACTACCGCCCTATAGCTTTGATTTCCTGCCTTTCTAAAGCCTTTGAGTCTGTCCTTAACAAGAAGATAATGAGGCATCTATCAGCTCACAACCTTCTCTCTGATTGCCAGTATGGTTTCCGTAAAGGCCGATCTACTGGTGATCATCTTGCTTTCCTAACTGAATCTTGGTCATCCTCTTTTAGGGACTTCGGTGAAACCTTTGATGTCGGCCTTGACATATCAAAAGCCTTCGATAGAGTCTGGCATAAATTTTTAATTTCTAAACTACCCTCCTATGGATTCTATCCTTCTCTCTGTACCTTCATCTCCAGTTTCCTTTCCGACCGGTCTATTACTGCTGTAGTGGACGGTCACTGTTCTTCTCCTAAAACTATCAACAGTGGTGTTCCTCAGGGTTCTGTCCTATCACCCACTCTCTTTCTATTATTCATCAATGATCTCCTAAGTCTGACTCAATGCCCTATCCACTCCTATGCTGATGACACCACCTTGCATTTTTCAACGTCGTACAACAGACGCCCAACCCAACAAGAATTAAATGACTCAAGGTGAGATGCTATAGGACGCTTAACTTCTGATCTTTCACTAGTTTCTGATTGGGGCAGAGCAAACCTTGTTTTGTTCAATGCCTCAAAAACTCAATTTCTACAACTATCTACTGGACATAACCTTCCAGATAACTATCCCCTCTTCTTCAACGACACTCAACTTCCCCTCTCCTCCACATTAAACACACTCGGTTTATCCTTTACTAAAAATTTTAACTGGCAATTTCATATCTCTACTCTTGCTAAATCAGCTTCCAAGAAGTTAGGTGTCCTATGGCGCCTGCGTCCATTTTTCTCTCCCTCTCAGCTGCTTACTCCATACAGGGGCCTTATCCGCCCATGTATGGAGTATGGCTCTCATGTCGGAGGGGCTCAACTCATACAGCTCTTTTAAACAGGATGGAGTCCAAAGCTTTTCGCCTCATCAACCCTCAACTCTCCTCCTCTAACTGACTGTCTTGACTCTTTAAGTCGCCGCCTCAATGTTGCATCTTTATCTATCTTCTATCGCTATTTTCATGCCGATTGCTCTTCTGAACTTGCTAACTGCATGCCTCCCTCCCTCCTGCGGCCTCGCTGCACAAGACTTTCTACTTCTTCTCATTCTGTCCATCTACCTAATGCAAGAGTTAACCAGTATCTTCACTCTTTCATCCCTTACACTGGTAAACTCTGGAACTCTCTTCCTTTGTCTGTTTTTCCACCTGCCTCTTTCAAAAGAGGAGTGTCAAGACACCTCTCATACTAAATTGAACTGCCCCCCATTTTTATTTCTCCTACTATCTTCTTTACAGAGTCTGGCGACAAGCAGGATTTTTTTTATACTTAATTTTTTTTTCCCTTAGCTAATACTCTTAATGTAAAAAAAAAAAAAAGATAGTAGTAATGATAGTAGATAGTAGATAGTAGTAATGATAGTAGATAGGTCGGAGGATGAAAGATATACTGTGTGGAGGTTGGGAGAGAATGAATTAGAGCAGATGCGTGAATACAAGTATCTAGTGATGTGCATGAGTCTGCATGGATGTGAAAGAATGAAAAGTGAAAAGATCAGCCAGTTAAACCAGTGGATGGGACGACTAGGAAATGCTGCACATATGAGGGCTTGTAAGTATGATGTGCTGAGAGAAGTGTGGAAGAGTGTGGCTGTACCAAGTATTATGTATGGTATGGATGTGACAGCATGGAGTGAAAAGGATATAGACAAGTTAGATGTTGGGCAGAATAGAACAGCTCACCTGCACCGCCTGCAGAAGGTATGTGTTGGTCGGGTATTTCTGGTTGAGTTATAATTAGTAGAGAGGAGATGGAAAGAAGCTGTTTGAATTCTTTACATTTTATTTGAAGACTATAATAATCACAACTGAAGGCCGTGTGTTGCAGGGTGGATACAGCAAGCTGTGAAACCAGCCTGAGGAAGTCCTGGATGTGGAAGGAGGGTCATGTGGTGGAAACTGTGTGTCCTTCCTTCCACTCCGTGCTGGGC
>JAXIVD010007169.1:0-5000 GCA_036785275.1 Cancer borealis
CCCAAAGAACTTTTAGAAACTGACGTAAGCGATGTGATAATTATTACGTTATCAGTAGTATTGTATAGCTCAGGAAAAAAAAATAGTGTATCTTCTTATTGATATTACAACGTATCACCATTTCAAGTGATAAATGTATTTTTTCTTGGCTGAAATTTATTGATTTATTTATATACTCGGGACATTTATATCATAGAGGATGACTTGTTACGTAATACAACGCACGGATAAGTTCGGGTTTCGTGGTGGTGAGCGTTAACGAAGGGAACACGTAACAAGATACACTACACAACAGGCTGCTGCATCGCTAATCACCACACTCCCGCCTCTTCATTCATTCCTTTCTCCTCTTCATCTCTATTTCTGCTTCCTTCCTATCCCGTCCGCCACCTTTTCCTTTTCATTCTTTCAACCTTTCTCCTCTCTCCTTTCTCCCCTCAACTCTTCCCATTTTTCACCTCCTCTTCCTCCTACTCCTCCCATTTCTTTTTCGACACCTCTTCCTCCTCCTATTACTTTTCCTTCTCCTCTTTCCATTGATCTTCCTCCTCCTCCTCCTCCTCCTCCTCCTCCTCCTCCTCCTCCTCCTCCTCCTCCTCCTCCTCCTCCTCCTCCTGCTGCTGCGTACTCGGGTCCATACATCGCAGACAACTTTACAAGACTCACCAACTCTCTGGAGACTCTATAACCGTGCAGTCTCCAGGCGTGTTGAAAGTTGTGGCGGCGACGCAGTGGAAGTAGTAGTGGTAGTGTTGGAGGTGGTGGTTGTGGTGGTGGTGGTGGTGGTGGTGGTGGTGGTGGTGGTGGTGGTGGTGGTGGTGGTGGTGGTGTCATCATCTCTCCCCTTTTGTATATTCTAAAAAGTGATCTGGATTCTCTGCAATTCAGATACATCGTGTGTGTGTGTGTGTGTGTGTGTGTGTGTGTGTGTGTGTGCGTGTGCGTGTGCGTGTGTGTGTGTGTGTGTGTGTGTGTGTGTTAATTTATCCAGACAAGGTATAGTGACGTCACGCGCCTTGTGTTTCTTCGTTCCCAAGTAAGCTTCTCCCTCGTGCCTCTAACAGGGACGGCGTAACGGATGGCTTTTGTATAATTGATAGACTTGTGGACTTGGAATATTTAGCGACAATCTGATGGTTTGAGACGGAAATCCAAGCAGTAACAATGGGGTTCTCGACTTTAAGGCACACACACACACACACACACACACACACACACACACACACACACACACACACACACACACACACACACACACACACACACACACACACACACAGTACACGTTCTCTCCTGGTGACAATAACGCAAAGAAAAAATATTCGTCGCAGTCTCACTATAATATCTCCACCAGTCCTTCCTTCTCCTTCTCCCTCTTACCCCCTCGACCCCCTTGCCAGGCCCTAACGTAAGAAGAGTTACGTTGCAGCTCTTTTGCACCGTCCATTATTTTTCCCTAAGGGTCCTCGCTGAAATGCAAACCCCGGCCAATGTACCGCTGGAATCAAGGACGTCAAGGACACTCACTAACTGGAGGGTAATTAGATAAACAACACGCCCGACGGAAAAGGTAAATGGCCCTTCGGAGGAGTTAAGACAACAGCCGCCCCATAACCTTCCGAGTGGGCGTAAAGTTAACTCTGGGATGGGGTGGGGCGGGGCGTGGCGGGGCGTGGCGGGGCGTGGCGGGGTGAGGTTAGCGTGGTTAGCGGAAGAGACAAGAGGAGGGAGCGGTTGGTTCTTCTTCGCACGGGTGAAGAATAAGGCGGTACGGTACGAGTGGAAATGTGAACGGATGTGTAGACTGAGGGAAAGCCTTAGGGTGGACGGGGCGCCAGAGGGTAAGAGGTAAGACACAGCAGGATAGGATGTGGAAGGGTGGGCGGAAAGGGCAGCGGGAAGGACAGAACAGGGTGAGCCTAGACAGGATGGGATGTCACAGGGGAAGACAAGACAAACGGAAAGGACTTGGAGGTAAAGGAGAAGAAGAAGTTGAGGAAGGCAGTTAGTTGAGGATGAGCAGTAAGAGGCAAGGTGGTGTGTGGCAAGAACGTCTGTTTGTGTGTGGTGGGGGTTGGGGTTGGGGTGGGGGTTGGGGTTGGGGTTGTGGTTGGGGTGGAGGTTGGGGTGGGGGTTGGGATGGAGCGATGCAGGAACGGGTGCAGTGAAGTGGGAAAGGAAAGGTTGTTGCTAAAGTTAGAACTGTCAGTAAGAAAGTTTTTTCTTTTTTAATAAAGGGAAATGCCAAGCAATTCCTAGCACACGAGGGAGGGAGAGAGGGAGCTTAACCAGGAATCCAGACCACGCCCACGCGCCTCACAGATAGAAGAAAAAAATATCCTGTCATCCTTGGAAAAGAAATATAATAATGAAAAATGTGGATTAATTAAGACTACAATAAATATTTGGCAGCATTCCATTCCAACATTGTAATTTAGAAATGACAGACAGAGGAATCCAACTGTTTGTATCGACCGTACGCCTTGCTGTCTGGCACGGACACGAGTGGGAGGGTGTCTTAATTAGGGGTCATGTTGCGGATGTGTCAGGTGAGGGGAGAGGAGGAGACGGGAGAGGTAGGGTGAACATGGAAGTGCCTGTCTGTGTGTGGCTGCTGCTGCTGGAGTCACGGGAAGTTGCGACGCGCGTGCCTCCTGCCGCGGCACCAACATGGGCTCCGCGTTAGTTTGCGAGTCTCCTGTCACATACATTTTGGGGCTGTCTTGGAGGAGGGGCAGGAACAAGCGCAAGGAGAAAGACAAGGGGTAGGGAAGGGAAGGGAAGAGGCGGTGGAGATAAAGAGGAGAAGAGAGAAGGAGCAAGAGGAAGGAGGGAAGGAAAGATGAGGGAACTTTGTGGAGCAGGTCGCTACCTCTTCCTCCTTCCCTCTCTCCTTTTCTGCAGCTACGCCGCCTCACGCACGGAACATTCACTTTGTTGTACGACCACCACCGCTTCCGAAGTCGCTTGCACGACCACCATATCCACAACGACCACTTCGCGAGACCCTTACGTCTAGACAGACGATGGGCGTCAATATACAGCGGTGAGCTTGTCCAAGGCATTGGCTGTGCATTCCTGCGTTCGCCAATTCGATCTGGTGGCTTATATCGTTTACTTTTATATACGGTTTGGCCTCGAACAGTGAGCGTGAAGTGTACTAATAATCACATTGAATAACATTTAAAGAGAGTACAAAACGAAAAGCTCAATCTTTAGTATTCTTTTTCACAGGCAACATGTCATTTAATTTCATAATAAAAAAAATTAAAATACATTGATCATTCCGTACAAGTTTTCCGATGTTTGGCACCAAAGCCGCCAGTATCCTCATGAATCGTGTCCTTCAACTATTTATTGAAAACCAAGATTAAAGTCACCAGTAATCAACAAAATATAACCAACATTCGAATACGTGGTGTCATTTTCAATACTTCACAGGTGCCACTTACATGTTATACGTAATATTATTGTTTATGAAAAATGTACAATAACATTTGTTTTAATCTCTTCGTCGTATTTCTGAACATATTTAAGACATATTCCATTAGGTTTCAGGTAATTATTGAACTCTGCTTTACATATCATGGGTATTATTAATATTTTTTTCATCAAGTATTATGTTAAAAAAACGTACTTGAATTTTATTAATGAAGACTGTACTTATAAATAACAATGTCTTAAGTAGTGAGATTTTTTGTTGCATGTAAAGAATAATAATAAGCAACTATAATGAACTACAATTCGCTGGGAGGCGACATACGATTCCAAAATCTAGTTGCACTGAACTGCTTTAGAAAACACATGCATTAAAAGAGAGAGAGAGAGAGAGAGAGAGAGAGAGAGAGAGAGAGAGAGAGAGAGAGAGAGAGAGAGAGAGAGAGAGAGAGAGAGAGAGAGAGAGAGAGAGAGAGTTAGTTAGACATGTGTTTGTGCTCACCTGTTTGTGTTGCTGTAAAGTTAGTTTTCCTTTGAGTGAGAGGAGCACTTTTCGCCTCCTCCGTGTCTGCCTTGACTTACTGGTGTGGCGGCGTGTCGTGCACGCAGGAGCCGCCCCTCAGGCAAGGAGGAGGAGCCGCACGTCAAGGACTGTTTACCACCTCGCATGATCAACCTTCCTTGTTATTAATGTTTCCTGGGTGGCCGCTGTTGCCGTCTGTCCTCCTGTTTTTCCATCCTGTCCCTTGGTGCACGCTGGAACACTGTAATTTTGATCAACTGTGGTTGGTCGCTGCTTGCTATCCCATTCTTGGGTTTGTGGTATTAATGCAGTGACTCTTTGATTAATATCATGTGTGTTGTGAGGTCATGTAAGATGTGAATTAATGTTTTCATGCGAATGTCTAAGTGAATGTTCTCCATCAAGAACGAGTTGGTAGTGTTTTCATTTTGTTAATCTTACTGTTGACAAGATTATTTAAAGGTAATGCTCACCGTGATTTGATTCAAGTAAATGTGTATTTTTTTTTTAGCAATAGGTAGAGTTTTTCGCATTTTGTTTACTAAGTATTAGATTCTTATACGTACAAACAGCGAGGAAGAAAAACATGTGTTCAGCATCTGCAGGTTCTTAGGAAATCGTTGCCTTCAAAGTGAACGAGCGAGTCTCTCATGCACAGGTATTGTCGAAGGAGCTGTGTCTCTCGGCAGGAGATCAAACCAGCCAATGAATACTGTCCAGAGGTAACCATGAAAGGGATCACTCGCCTGGAAGCTTCGCCGATAAAGTGTCCTCGAGGTTCTGATGTACACAACCACCACCATGACCTTACTCTCTCTCGGGAAAATCGTGACCTTAATGAACCAATGTGGAAGAGGAGGAAAGGAAAAGAAAATGCAGTGTAGGAAGTCATGACACTACGAAAGAAAAATATCCTCCCAATATCCGGATTTTCAGCTTTATTTTATACATTATAGAGATACATTGTTAAAAAATGGCAAAGAAAAGTAGTGAAGTGAGTAAATGTTAATTCATAAAAATATTCTCTCTCTCTCTCTCT
>JAXIVD010007169.1:12500-21121 GCA_036785275.1 Cancer borealis
TCTTCCCTCCCCTTCTCTTTCCTCCTCTCCCGTCTTCTTCCTCCTCTCAGCTTCAATCCTCTCTCATTTTTTTTCTCCTTATCTCGTCTTATTTTTCCTTGCTTCGTCTTCTCTGTCATTTTCGTGAGTGATGAGGAACAGACAGGCCACTTTCTGAGGGAGAAGAGAGAGAGAGAGAGAGAGAGAGAGAGAGAGAGAGAGAGAGAGAGAGAGAGAGAGAGAGAGAGAGAGAGAGAGAGAGAGAGAGAGAGAGAGAAACCCCCCCCCCCCAGCGAGCTATCAATTTCTTCTTCCTTTCTTCATTCCTTCTTTATTTCGTTCGTTTGTTCCTTCCTTCCTTCCTTCCTTCCTTCCTTCCTTTCTTCCTTCCTTCCTTTCTTCCTTCCTTCCTTCCTTACTTCCTTTCTTTCTTCCTCCTTCCCTTCCTTCCTCCCTTCCTTTCTGCATTTCTTCCTTTCTTCTACCATTCCTCCTCCTTCTCCTCCTCTTCCTCCTCCTCCTCCTCCTCCTCCTCCTCCTCCTCCTCCTCCTCCTCCTCCTCCTCCTCTTCCTCCTTTTATTTTCAGAATAAATGTCAAATGGGTGGATAAGAGAGAGAGAGAGAGAGAGAGAGAGAGAGAGAGAGATATGCGAATAGTACATACATATCCATCTAATTCCTCAAGAGGTTGTGTGCTGTGAGACGTCTCATTTATCACCTCAGCAGCGAGAAGTGGAGGAAAAAGTATTGTGGAAGGCGAGGAAGATGAGGTAGAGAGGGAGGGAGGGAGGGAGGAGCCTTCCTTCGAGAGAGAGAGAGAGAGAGAGAGAGAGAGAGAGAGAGAGAGAGAGAGAGAGAGAGAGAGAGAGAGAGAGAGAGAGAGAGAGAGAGAGAGAGAGAGGTTCATATCTATATTTATTTGTCTGAGTGACGTTAGGCTTACGTCTCCCACTTACTTTGTTTTTCCTTATATGTTGTTCCTGCCCAATAGGAGACGCGTCTTATGTAGAAGATGAATGGCTGTTATTTCTGTAGTCCTTCTGTTGTTACTAGTTTTTTTTTTTCTTGTTATGGCTGACATGTTAAAAAAAAAAATTCGAACTTGCGAGTAAATTCGGTCGTAGGTTGGTTGTGAGGTGCTGGAAGGGCGTGGCGGAAGGGCGTGTGTGGCTCAGGTATTTCTTTGATGCTTTCCTCTTCACCTCAAGGGCATTGGTGAGGCCGAGGGCGCCCTTGGAATGAGGTAATTTAGCAGCACTTATGTCAGGCCTTGGTGGATGCAGCCTGACTTTGAGGTAACTAGTGGTGTGTTGTGGTGAGGTGTTTTTGTTCCGTGCTGATGATGATGATGATGCCTGTTGGGTTGATGAAGCTTAACTTAACTTAAACAACACCTCGGCGCCACCTGGTGATGATAGGTGTTGATGTGAACTCTGGATCATGTGCTTGCGGTGGTCAGTGAGTGGATCCAAACCTAAACTGTTATTTTTGTTTTTTTTTATAGTTTTGGTAATTAAAAAAAATATATATAAATTTTTTTTGTGTGTGTATGTGTGTTTGGAGGGGAGAAGCGTTTGTATGGAATGTTTCGCGGACCTATTCACGTGTGTTTGTATACATTTGTTTGCGTGTGTGTCTGTGTGAACGCGTTGTCATAGGTACTGGACGGACCTACACTCATGCGAGTGTGTGTGTGTGTGTGTGTGTGTGTGTGTGTGTGTGTGTGTGTGTGTGTGTGTGTGTGTGTGTGTGTGTGTGTGTGAATGCGCGTAAGTTTGCTCCCATGAACGTTTTCAGGTCAAGGGCGTTGTAAATAATGGTCACGCATCGACGGTCGGTCAAAGCTTGCCCACAGCCAATATTTCCACATCAGATATTCTTCCGTCAAGGCTGATTTACTCCGCTGGAAAACACGCAGCCAGCTGAAATTACACCAGGCAAATTTTTATTTCCCCTCTACCTCCACCACGCTGTCCCCCACCCCCTGCTCGCCCCCTCATCCCCAAACTTCCAATACAGATGGAGGACCTCGACAAAAAAATGTTGGCCTGTCGATATAAATGATTCGGAATTTATGGTTATGGTGACAGTGAGGTTGGATTATGGTGAACACTCGCGGTGATGCATCCCTGGCGATGATCTAGTGATGCTTATTTCATGCAGTGCGTGAAGGAGGGAGGCAGTGCAGGCTGAGGGATGAGTGCCTAATGCCTGGCAGTCGTGAGGTTGTTCTGCCTGTTTTGCCAGGAAAGTAAGGCTACCAAACAGGAAGTGAAAAAGTGTGGACAAAAAAATGTTTCTTGTTTTTTGATCGGATTGCATGAATATTTTCCGCGACATAATAAAAAAAGTATTTGCCATTGTTAACAGGGATACAAAAAGCATGCTGAAAGGACAGTTTCTCTTATCATATTATCAAGTGACTGAAATAAACATTGCCAAAACTCATAAACCAGTTTTACCCAAAGTCGTAAAGACGGGAGAGGCTTTGTGAGTGAGGCATTGAGGCAGCGAAGAGAGGAGGAGAGATGCGGAGGGAAGGTAATAACATAACATACCCTGAAAGAAAACGGAACTGAAGCCACACACAACCTGGCTGCAGTTAAAACCACCGTTCCCATTCCGTATTAAAAAAAATAGAAGTAAAAGGATAATCATAAAAGTAATTTCCAATGCAGAAACTCGAAACCAATATTCTTTTAAGTGGTCACCATTGCTGCTAAAGTGTCTGCGTTGGCGGCTGACAGGCAGAACCACATGGGCCCAGCAGGCAAACACGAGCATCACCACAATAACAGTCAGCAGTGCATCACAGTGACGGCCCCCGCGCGGCACCACCAGGAAATGTGAACACCGCCTCGATATTGCAAGCGGAGCACGAATGCGGGCGCCGTGGAATGCCTCTTCTTGCTCTCTGCACGTCCTCAACCACCACCCTAAAGTCGCTCCCATGCATTCGAGGCGCAAGATTGGCTGGGATAAATACCGTCTACGAGTCAGGAGTCGCTGTTATCTCCTATACGCCCTTTGTCTCCTGTAGCACCGCCCAACGCCATGCCACGCAGCCGCTCATCGGAAGAGTTGATCGCCCACGAAATTAACGTAAGGAATGGTTGACTGCCTCTCATTCCCAGGTGCAAAGGGAGGATTAATTAAAGGTTTCACACGCGGCTGAGGTGATGTGAGAGGTGATGGCTGAGGAAACACCTGCTACCTGCCTCACACCTGCTCATCTCACGCTCATTTGCTTCATGACCTCAAAGTGACATTGAGGCTGTTTGGCGGGAAAATGAAACTAATTATATGATGTGATGTGTGTGATGTAAGTTAATGAGCCTTGGTGATAGGCGCGACGTCAACAACAACAACAACAAGAACAACAATATTAATAATTTTTGTGGTAAAATAATAATAATCATAATAATAATAATAACACTAATAATAAAATAATAATAATAATAATAATGATAGCATCCTAAACGAAACATGAAGATAGAAAAAATAACATTCTCAGAGCTGCAGTTACTGTCAAACAGACAGACAGACAGACAGACACACACACACACACACACACGCACGCACGCACACACACACACACACACACACACACACACACACACACACACACACACACACACACACACACACACACACACACACATACACACACACACACACATACACCAGAAATAACAGTTTTTTCTCCAATATTAAGCACGGGATAAGAAGGAATGCCCAATTTCTGAGCTCGATAAAATGCCTTACAGTAAACTAGAAGGAATATTCACCTTACGAGGCTCCCAGAGGCAAGGCGAGGCGAGATGTTAATCAGTGAAGGGCGTCTTCCAGGCTTGATGTTCCTCTCTGTAAACATAAGTGCGACTCGACTAAAGGGCGAGCTGGAGGAGGAAGAAGATAGTGAGTACGTAGCAAAAGGAAGATAAGGAAGAGGAAAACCAGGAACACATAGGAACACATAGGAAGAACAAACAGCAACAGGCCTACTGGCCCTTACGAGGCTGTTTGTGATAAACTAGACTACACTATCTAATCTGGGATGAAGGATACAGGATAGTAAGGGTGAGGGATTCTCCCACCAGCCACGACTGGCAGGAGAGGAAGGCCAACCATGCAATATAAGTAAAAATAAATAAATAAATGCGTGGAATTAGATTAGACTAGCCTATTACTACTGTCACTAACACTACTACCTGGCAAGCGATGTCAGGCCCCTAGCGACGTCCTTCCGAATCGAGATTTTGTAATTACTGTACATTAGAAGGAACTTGCTCAAAGTTTACTATGTTGACGAATAATGTTTTAGTTACGGATTGGCTTCTAAGTATTTGTCCAGTCTATTTTTGAATGTATTAATTGTTTTACTGTCGACGACATTGGCGGGCAGGGAGTTCCAAACGTTAACGATCCGATTGAAAAAGAAATGTTTGGCTTCGTTTGATGTGAATCTTTTACCAGTAATCTTAAAAGTATGACGTCTTCTTGTTATATTTGATCGATCAAAAGTAATGTAATCTTCTGCATTGATATTATCAAATCCTTTAATTATCTTGAACATTTCAATTAAATCTCTTCTCATCCTTCGTTTTTCGAGGCTGAATAAGTTTAATTCTTTAAGTCTTTCTTCATAAGGTTTATTTCTCAGCCTTGGAATCATTTTCGTTATTCTACGCTGGACTCTTTCCAGTTTGTCAATGTCCTTTCTGTAATATGGGGACCAGAACTGTACGCAATATTCAAGATGAGGTCGTACTAGTGAATTATGCAGTTTTAATATGACTTTTTCTGATTTATTTTCAAAAGTACGCCCAATAAAGCCGACCAATCTGTTAGCGGTTTTAACTACCTCTGAGCAATGCTGACTGGGTTTTAAATCGCTTGATATTGTGATTCCTAGATCTTTTTCCTTGTTCACTGCAGAAAGTAGTTTTCCATTCATTTGGTACTGAACGTGATCATTATTTCTTCCGATATGTAGTACCTTACATTTATCAACGTTAAATTTCATTTGCCATTTATTGGCCCAAGACGTTAGTCGATCAAGGTCTGATTGTAAGACTTCTCTGTCACTTGTCGAAGTTACTTTACTGGCAATTTTCGTATCGTCAGCGAATTTTGATATTTTGCATGAGATCCCATCATCTATGTCATTAACATATATCAGAAACAAAATAGGGCCAAGTACTGAACCCTGTGGTACGCCACTTTTTACGTTTAACCATTGAGAGGAGACACCGTTTAAGACTACTCTCTGTTTACGTTCAGAGAGCCAGTCCTGAAGCCAATTGTAGATGCTACCAGAGATACCGTGAGATACCAGGAGAAGGAGGAGGAGTAGGAGGAGGAGGAGTGGGAGGAGGAGGAGTGATTGAGTATTTCATGTTACATTTAAAAGCCTTGTAATTTATTTTCAATTACTTGTTGAACTATCGTGAAGCAAACGTGTTCATGCTGATAAAAAATAAAATGGATATCGACTCTGCAGATTAAAGCAAGTGTTTGTAAATCTTCACAAACTGAAACACGATGCCGATAATATGAAGGACAAACAAAAATCATAATACAGCAACTTAAAAATGAAAATACAGAGAATGATCTTAGCTAACAAAAAACATCAAAAAAATTAGACAAACGCAGTGAACTTACTAAATAAAGACTGAAGCAGCATCTGAAACATGAGCTACGAGAGAATGTGAGGGAAGAGGAAGTAAGTCAAGACAAGTAACTCCACCGACGCGACGGTAATACATACGAAGGGATGGAAATAGTATACAATGACATGCTGCCGCCCTAATACAGCCAGCCAGCCAGCAGGTGTATTAGGAGGGAAGCTTAACGCTAATTCCCCGGGTTGAACAAGGCCACCTACTGCTCCCCACTCCCATACCTAGAGAGGAACTGTCAATTACTGCGTGATGGTAAGGAGGCGCCTCACGTCTTTGTGTGAATCCTTGCGTCTTAAAACACCTTCCTACTGAATAGTGTTTATGTTTGGGATTTGTATGAATTTGTGCGAATCATCACGAGCGTCTTAGGAGTCGTATCTAAACCGCAGTAAACAGGGTGACACGTCAGATTATTTATGGCATACTGTAATTGTTCGGCAAGCCAGTTTGGTGTTTAATTCTGTTCATATATCTATATTATCTCTCTCTCTCTCTCTCTCTCTCTCTCTCTCTCTCTCTCTCTCTCTCTCTCTCTCTCTCTCTCTCTCTCTCTCTCTCTCTCTCTCTCTCTCTCTCTCTCTCTCTCTCTCTTCTATACATATAAATATACGAGTGAAAACTGTAAGCTCTTGTGGCCGCTACATTAATGCTTTTCATTCCACATGACTTGTCAACTTGCGCGTTTTCTTCAGATTCTACTTGTACAGGAGAAGATATTAAGGTGTTACTTGTATAAAAAACCTTCCCTTTTAACACACACACATACACACACACACACACACACACACACACACACACACACACACACACACACACACACACACACACACACACACACACACACAGAGGAGAGGTTATGGGTTGCGACATCTCAAATTCAAATGAAAAGTGAAGTTTGTAGGTTTTCCTTCTAAAATTATGTCGAACTTCTGAAGACCTTGTCTCCAGAAGTTAAGTTTAACAACATGACGATTACACATTAACTTTCCTGTTCCGTGCGCATCCCAACAGAAAAGACAGTGACTCCCATCCACCTACTTGCTGAGGAATCGGATACTTGGTGTTGCTTCAAGAAAATGACCTCCATAATGATAATCCAACTTGACCCTGAATGACGGAGCAAGATTTCAGACACGATAAACTGATATCGTGATTGTGCACGTAACAGTGATGGAAAAGATTGGATAACTGAACGCGGATTGTTGTGTGGGGATGAAAGTGAAGACAGATCTGAAAACGATCTGTAAGCATCATCAGTTGAACGTTACTTACGATTCTAAAAGCCAGTGTGTCAAAGCACACACTCAAGATAGTCATGTGGTCAGGCACGAAGCTGTAGTTGAGTGAGTGATATCTTAACTAGTTAATGGTTGTTTATACCGTAAGAAAATAAACACATTTTCAAGGCCTAATTTGAGTGTTGTCATCAGCAACAAATTGAGGCGTAAGTGGAAAACAATTGTTCTTTTTATTCCGAACTTTTATCACAGTCTTTATCTTCACCAATGAATTAAGTGTTTGCATTCTAACATAAAGGTGTAGATATTTCTGCGTCAATAAATGTAGTTCATGTGACGTGAGTTTTGTTTATTTATTTGTTTACTGATGGGAAGAAAAAATGTCTGACATATCGATATGCTACTTATTTTATACACATGCAATGTAACAAAAATAAATAGATAAGACTGGATTGCAAGTTACATCGTCACTCGTCATCGAGTGTTGGTCATATGTTCAAAGGATTTATGTGAAACCTTTGCTGTTGCCTTAGACATATAAAAAAACCTTTGAAAAGGTTTGGCACAAATATCTAATATCCCAACTTTCCTCTTTGTGGTTTCTATCTATCTTTTTGTATCTTTGTTTTAAGTTTTCTTTCTTGTCGTTCCATTGCTGCAGAATCATTGTTCCTTAAAGTCTATTAACAGTAGTGTTACTTAGGGATCTCTTACGTCACCCACTCGCTTTCTATTATTCATAATGATCTTCTCAGTGAATTTCTTTGTCCTATCCACTCTTATACTAATGACTCTACTCTGCATTTCTCCACGTAATGTATCAGACGACCAACTTAGCAAGAACTGAACAATTCACGGAAAGACGTCACAGAGCTTCTTATATTTTTAATAGATTTTGAATGTGACAATGCAGACTTAGTGCTGTTCAATGCCTCACAAAATTTTTTTTTCTTCACTTGTGTTCTCGGCATAACCTTCAAGACAACTATATCTTCCCCTTCATTAACACTCAACCGTTACCCTCTTCTACACTAAACAATCTTTACCTGTACCTCACTTAAAATGTCAACTTGTAGATGAAGTACGCCTTCACTTACACATAATTTTATTTTTTATAAACAGGATGGAATCTGTAGCTTTTTTTTTTTTTATCAACTTCCCTTCCTTCACCTTGGTCAGTGATTGTATTGGTGAACTCTATTCCTTTAACTGTCTTCAATCTCTCACACATTGCCGCAGTGCTGTTCTCTACCGTTATTTTCATAGTTATTGCTCTTCTCACTTACTAACTGCATACCTCCACTTCCTGTTGTGGCCTTTTTCATTGCACTATTTACTCTCATTTTTTTTCTATCCACCTCACTAATGAAAGAGTTAACCAGTATCATCACTCTTTTATTCTTTTAAATTCTAAATCTTTGGAACTCTCTGCTTCTTTTCTTTTTCCATTTTTCTACAACTTGAATACTTCCAAGAGAGGAGTATCATGACATCTCCACGGTATAATTGGCCATCACTGTTACACTTTTTCCTCTGAACACTTTTGGGGAACAGAAATGTAAGCGAGTTTTTTTTCTATCACTTTTATAAACCTTAGCCAACCTTTACCTGTGATTTTTTTGTTTTTTTCTTGAGACACGAGGGCCACGTATCAAAATACTGACTCAGGAATATGTACCGAGCAGCTTCCTGAAGGTGTACACAGGAGAGTTTGGTTTC
>JAXIVD010007170.1:0-2500 GCA_036785275.1 Cancer borealis
GTTCGATTTTCGCTTAATACAGCAACAATAATATAACAACAGAACACAGACACACACACACACAGAGAGAGAGAGATGAGAGAGAGAGAGAGAGAGAGAGAGAGAGAGGAGAGAGAGAGAGAGAGAGAGAGAGAGAGAGAGAGAGAGAGAGAGAGAGAGAGAGAGAGAGAGAGAGAGAGATAGCCTGAATGAGGACAGACCAAGAGGAATTATCAAGGGAAAAGAGGACGTTAAAAAAGAAAATGCGTGGGGAGGTAAAGAATATTTACAATTCTGAAAGAGGAAGAGACAGATTCATCCAGTTATTTATTCCTTCATTTTGAATAATTTGAATAATGCACGAAAATTGTTCATCACACTTCATGCCATTGACACAAAATACCATAAAAGTTGGGATATTACGTTGTGATCAAAGCAACAATTACGTGCAAACTTTGCCAGTGATTGTCCGTTTGTCTGTCGGCGATGAAGATTCTATGGAAAGCCGTCTTAGCAAACTGAAGACGGCAAACACCATTATATTCAGCCTATTCCTGAACCTCTCGTTTAGCTTAATGAAAGAGCGTGTGAAACTGGCTCAACGTGGTTTGGGAGTATTTTAGGTTTTGCAAATTTACAGTTAATATTTTCATGCTGTGGTAATTGTTTTAGCTTCCACTCACTCACTCGCGTCTATACTTGTTTTAATGGCAGAAGAAAATCATAAAACATATTCAATCATAGTATACCACGCAGACAAAAACATACTTCTTGAATACAGAGGTAAAAGCGATACATATAGAATCTAAACGACAAAAGCAAGTATGTCACACTGATATCATGAACCATTATTTTAACTCAACATCTATTCTTGGCTATTCTATATTTGTATGTAAATCAGTTATTGCGATAGTTTTCATTTTATCTGTTGCAGCATTTTCTCAGCGATATATCATTGTGCTTTGACCGTCGAAGGAATTACAGAAACCATGCATTGATTTCACTCGTTGCCAAAAAACATCACAAACTTTTTTCTCCTCATCTCACTAAATGATTCTGTTGCTGAGTTTTTTCTTAATGGACAAATTGTTAATTATAATATCCATTTAAATTTAGAGCACATACACGTGTGGAATAATTTATATATTTCAACATTAATATCAACACAGCGAAGCATCAAAAATAGTGTTGATATTATTAGTTTTCCATGAAGTAACTCTATTTGCCACTCACTTTCTCCCTCTTGTCGCGTTACCTTCCTGAGGGGACTGCCTGGCTCGCTTAAAAGTTGTCCTGGCTTACTTACTTACTCCCTCGGGTTTGTGTCGCTCCCTCCACCTCTCTTCAATTACCACACACTCACCGCGTCTCCTCTCAAAAAATATGTGATGTTACTTATTGCCAATTAATGAACAAAAAAGTACATTTACGTTTTTATAATAAGGTATCATTAGGTAAGCCAGTACGGTATTGGTCGCAGTAAAGTTATCGTTGGGTGCACTACGTATATAAATTGCAGTCTGAGAATCACTATAGTAGGTCGTGCAAATAATTTTCTTTGTGGATTTCATGGGAAGGTTTGGGAGGAAAGGTAAACATTCGCACAAAAGGTAAGAAAAAAAAAAAGAGGATTATGAGAAATTAAAAATAGAGAGGAAGGACAATGATTTGGGCAAAGAAAAATATAATCACAACTATGAACAAAAGAAAGGGAGAGAGAGAGAGAGAGAGAGAGAGAGAGAGAGAGAGAGAGAGAGAGAGAGAGAGAGAGAGAGAGAGAGAGAGAGAGAGAGAGAGAGAGAGAGAGAGAGAGAGAGAGAGAGAGAGACAGAGAGAGAGAGAGAGAGAGAGAGAGAGAGAGAGAGAGAGAGAGAAAGAAAGAAAGAAAGAAAGAAGAGAGAGAGAGAGAGAGAGACACACACACACACACACACACACACACACACACACACACACACACACACACACACACACACACACACACACACACACACACACACACACACACACACACACACAGACGAAGAAAATTAGAATACTTCCGACCAAAATATTTCATTAAATAGAAACAGGATGCAGAAAATGAGTTGCCTCGGGTGTGTGTCTGCTATTCGTACACGTGCTAACATAAAAGTTCTTACAGAATGAGGTCAGGTGGGAGAGAACGTAACCGCCTCCAGCAGCATCTTATAACAAAAATTACCCAGGCACACTACAATTGTTTCCTATTTAACCAACAAAACAATGAGATGCAAAAAAAAAAGTTAACGGTGTCATGTGTTCTTGCGTCTTGATGGTATTTGCATTTCTTTCTCCTTGCATTTGTTTTTCGTTTTTCTGACAACCTCGTTACAAGGTGGTCATGGTCTCATCTCCTTCGTTAATAGAACTGTAGTCGATTATAGGGTTCCTGAGAGGAATCATCGTTCAAGTACCAGTTCACTCCTATCGTTGCTAGCTTTGGTTCATCTAATTAACGGATTTTGGGGCGACCTTCCTGTTTATAGTTTGAGTCGTATGG
>JAXIVD010007170.1:5000-15000 GCA_036785275.1 Cancer borealis
CACTGGTCTCTCCCTATCAATAAATGTTACATATTTACATACGTGTGTGTGTGTGTCTGTGTGTGTGGGTGTGGGTGTTAGTGTATGTGTGTGTGTGTGTGTGTGTGTGTGTGTGTGTGTGTGTGTGTGTGTATGTGTGTGTGAAGGTGTAGGTGTGTGTAGGTGGGTGGATATGCACGCTTAAAGACCCATGTGCTCAGTGAGGTAAAAATAGTCGTGCAGGTGGAGGCGGCAAGGGTCGTGTTTATAAAAGGTTCCTTGCCCGTGTTGGCCTGCGGTGTTGCACTTGGCCGAAGCTACAGTCATGTTTGGAGGAGTTTAATTAAAGTTTAACACGCACGTGATTCTGATGGACGACTCAATGGTGTACGAAAAATAAATAAACAGTCGGGCATCAATGTTTCTTGAGACGAGGAAGAGGAATAATGAAAAGTTAAGAGAAAACATATGCAAAGTGAGAACAAAGGAAAACATGGTAGTATTGTAAAAGGAAGTGAATGGTAATACGATATGTAAGAGAATAAGTATCACAGGAGGTTTGGGAGACAGTAGGAAGGGTGATAAGAAGACGAAAATACAATGAAAAAGAATAAATTTGAAGAACGAGAGAGTGGCAGTAAAAAATTTATTAAATGCGAGAATTAAGATTGTCAAGAACTGAGACATAAATGAAGCAGTAAGAGTGACATACTGAAAAGCTTATAAAGAAAATTAAATGTAGAAATATTTTGCCTGAAACGGACAAAATTACATCGGAATTGCAAAATAATTATAAAAAATTGATGTATAAAGAACATGACGTTTAAATTGTTTAGACTTAATGTTATGTTGAGTACAATGATTATATATTCAAACAAGAACTCAGTAAAACAATAAAAAATAAATTGATAAAAAAAAAAAAAGCTCACTGAGTATGATAAGAAACACTGTAGAGGAAAAGTATAAACTGAGAAAGTTATTCCAAAGTTACGGGCAACAACTTGGTTTTAGGAAAGTTTTGATTGTCATTCACTTTTCCTCAAGGAGTTATGGAGGAGCTTGATTTTATGGGAAGAAGATACGTGTTCAAAGTTTTCATCGCCATACTGAAAGCTTATGATAAAATGGATAGAAAAATGGCAGATGTTGCAATGTGTGTAGAGCAAAATGACGTCTGCTAACAAGGAAGGACAGGCACGTGCAAGACTATAGCGGGAAAAAGAGGGAAACATTTTACGGACAACAGATTCACCCTTCCCTGTCTTTGAATCTCCCGCCATCAAGTAGCCATGTTGCCCTCTACCGACCAACTTGTCAAACATTAGTCACCTCTAAACTTTAGTTGGACATTACACTCAAGACAGTCTAAGTGTGACAATAACGACACTAGTATAGATTTATTAATTACACCTAAAAAACAAATATAATAGTGTACCTTAACTATAGTGGAATGTATTTACTGGCAATAAAAACCATTAGTGGCATTGAGGTAGCATGGAGGGTATGGGATTCAAGCTGAAGTTATAGGGCTTCTTTAGATTAGTGACCCTTATTGGCGAGTGAGTGGTCCTGTTGGCAGTGCACCTTCAGGTTATAGGCGGTTATTGAGTGGGTAGAGATTAGTGGCCCTTCCGTAACGGTCCTGGGAGCGTGGAGTGACACCCTGCTGGGCTTAATGTGGTAATAACAGTGGGCTAAAAATAGAGAATTGCTGAATGTGGTTTAATTAAGTTAGCTGGCCTTGACTTTTTTTCTCTCTCTCTTTTTTCTCTCTCCCATCTCTCTTTTTTCCTCTCTCTTTCTACCTCTAGGGCTGGGTGGCTATATAGTAAAGTACTGAGCTCGTGACCTCAATGTTGTGAGTTCGATCCTCGCTTACGGCAGCTTAACTTGGTGAGCGAGGCAACGCTCTCTCGTTAACCCAAGCTGAACTATATATAGTCTATTGTTACCTAGTTCGGGGTTGTTATTCAATCAGCTTTTCAATCTTTCTTTCCCTTGTTCTGTCTCTCTTAATTTTCTCTTTTTTTTGTCTTTCTCTTCTGTTTTTCCCTTTCATAGTGTACATTAACATCAACTTAGGCCTAGTTTCCCTTCCAAATAACGTAATAATTATAGTATTTCGGTGGATTTACTATGACGGTAATAGTAAAAAACAAAAGTAAGGTAATATATAAAGCCTTGGTAAAATAAAATAGTCCTGTGAGACTAATAATGCTGGTAAAAGAACTTCTCCACACAAATACTTTATTTTCCTTTATTTTTTCTTCATATCATTATCATTATTATTGTTTTTTTTATTATTATTGTTATTTACTTTTTCGTAGTAGTAGTAGTAGTAGTAGTAGTAGTAGTAGTAGTAGTAGTAGTAGTAGTAGTAGTAGTAGTAGTAGTAGTAGTAGTAGTTTTAGTAGTAGTAGTTTTAGTAGTAGTACTTTTAGTAGTAGTAGTTTTATAATAGTAGTAGTAGTAGTAGTAGTAGTAGTAGTAGTAGTAGTAGTAGTAGTAGTAGTAGTAGTAGTAGTAGTAGAAGTAGAAATAGTATCATCTTCGTCACCACCACCACCACTACCACTCATCTTTAACAGTATGGTGCCTCGCCTGTCTAATCAAGGGCGAACACAAGGAAGAGACGTGCTTCATCACCTCTCCTCTTCACCCCATCTCAGGTCCTTCACACCACGCTGTCATTCTGCTTCCTATTATGCACCTCCTTCATTATTTTCTTCTATGCATCTTCTTCGTTATTTCCTTCTATGCATCTCCTTCTTTATTTGTTTTTTTGCTTGTTTGTCTGAAATGGTTTAGATTCCATACATCATCGTCATCAAAATCAATGTATTAATTATAACTATATACACTCTATTCATCATTCTATAATTATCGATCCATCTACTTTGTGTAGTCGTAGTACATTAAGGTGACACCAAGTACAATTACATACCATTTAATTAAGAGCTTCGATTGACTGAATACAAATAATCATAGCCTTGCATATTCCATTTTTCTGTACCACTCAACTCAGTCTAATTTTGTCTTTGTTTTCCTTACAAGTTTAAGGCATGAGCTGTATTCAGGGATGATTATAATTATTACGATTTTCTTCATTCATTTTCCTTCCCTTCCTTCCTCCCTCTCTACGTCCCTCCCTCCTTCCCCTTTTATTACTTGATTTTTTTCCCCCTCCCTCTCTCTCTCTCTCTCTCTCTCTCTTTTTCCTTATTTTTCATCTTCTCTTTTCCTTGCTACATTTTTCTATCCCTTGATCTACCAATGGTTTTAGACTTTTGTTAATTAATTTTTTCCTCTTTCCTACTCCTAATTTCCTCCTTTCTAGCAATTTCATTTCATCTCCATCGCTTTTTTTACTCTTTACCTTTAAATTTCCTTCCATGTCTCAATAGGTCATGTGTTATTTATATCCAGCTGGTTTCTTTCTCACTAAATATCAAATCATATTTATTCCCTCAGTCTTCTTTCAGTCTGTCTTTATCTGTTGCTTTTTTTTAGTTTCTTTTTTCAGTTTTATAGTCATTTCCCCTTTCCTTTATCTCTCCTTTCCCTTCTGCAGCCCAGGAAATCCTCTCATAACTCAATATTCCATTTCCTTTTTTCCTATTATTACTATTGTTCTTACTTTTTGTCTTTACTTTTTTATATAACCTGACGAGTGCAATTACTTCCTCCATTCCTCCATTACTCCAGCATTCCTTTCTCGATATCTCTCATATTGTTACACACTTCCTTTCCGTTTAATTTCCTTCCACTCATCTTCCACTCGGATAATCACTTTTTTTTTTCCAACCTGCTTCGCTCTCTTATCTAACTTTAATATGTGTCACGAGAGGAAAATTAAATATCGATTTTCTTTTTTCTTCGGTTCTTATTTCGGTTACTGTTCGCATCGCATTATCAAAAAGATTAGATTAGAGAAGCTAATAATCATCAAGAAGTGAATAAAGATAAGTATCACTATATGTATCGCAATAATAATAATAATAATAATAATAATAATAATAATAATAATAATAATAATAATAATAATAATAATAATAACAATAATAATAATAATAATGATAACAACAATAACAATAATAATAGAACAGTGACAACAAATAGTTTTCATTATTTTTTACGCGACTACTGTACCATCAACGTTAAATGTATGACTTTCATTTTGCACTTTCACTTTACATCTGCAGTCAGCGCGTTAGCCGTGAGCTGGTGGTGATGGTGGTAGTGGTGATGGTGGTAGTGACCCTACGGATATGCGACTAGGATGAAGGGGGGAGGGATTGATAAAGACAGGTAGGGGGATGGGGATGCTGCAGCAGTTGTGGAGCGAGGAGGAATGCAAGGGAATACAAGGGAGCACAAACAGCAACAGATCCTAGGGTCCCTGCAAAGGCTGTTTGATATAATTACTCTACACTAACTACTTGAATTAGAGAAAGGATAGTACAGTAGAAGGTTTCCTCCCTTTCCACCCTTTCCTCCAGCCGAAGCTGGCAGGAAAAGAAGTGATACCATATAATATAGAAAAACTACATGGATTTTTCGAGGAAAGTGTGAAATAGTAAAGAAAAAATAAAGGAGGATACTATACCATACTATACTATACTATACTATACTATACTATACTATACTATACTATACTATACTATACTATACTATACTATAAAGGAGGAGGAGGAGGAGGAGGAGGAGGAGGAGGAGGAGGAGGAGGAGGAGGAGGAAGAGCAGGAGGAGGAGGAGGAGGAGGAACACATAGGAACACATAGGAAGAACAAACAGCAACAGGCCTACTGGCCCTTACGAGGCTGTTTGTGATAAACTAGACTACACTATCTAATCTGGGATGAAGGATACAGGATAGTAAGGGTGAGGGATTCTCCCACCAGCCACGACTGGCAGGAGAGGAAGGCCAACCATGCAATATAAGTAAAAATAAATAAATAAATGCGTGGAATTAGATTAGTCTATCCTATTACTACTGTCACTAACACTACTACCTGGCAAGCGATGTCAGGCCCCTAGCGACGTCCTTCCGAATCGAGATTTTGTAATTACTGTACATTAGAAGGAACTTGCTCAAAGTTTACTATGTTGACGAATAATGTTTTAGTTGCGGATTGGCTTCTAAGTATTTGTCCAGTCTATTTTTGAATGTATTAATTGTTTTACTGTCGACGACATTGGCGGGCAGGGAGTTCCAAACGTTAACGATCCGATTGAAAAAGAAATGTTTGGCTTCGTTTGATGTGAATCTTTTACCAGTAATCTTAAAAGTATGACGTCTTCTTGTTATATTTGATCGATCAAAAGTAATGTAATCTTCTGCATTGATATTATCAAATCCTTTAATTATCTTGAACATTTCAATTAAATCTCCTCTCATCCTTCGTTTTTCGAGGCTGAATAAGTTTAATTCTTTAAGTCTTTCTTCATAAGGTTTATTTTTCAGCCTTGGAATCATTTTCGTTATTCTACGCTGGACTCTTTCCAGTTTGTCAATGTCCTTTCTGTAATATGGGGACCAGAACTGTACGCAATATTCAAGATGAGGTCGTACTAGTGAATTATGCAGTTTTAATATGACTTTTTCTGATTTATTTTCGAAAGTACGCCCAATAAAGCCGACCAATCTGTTAGCGGTTTTAACTACCTCTGAGCAATGCTGACTGGGTTTTAAATCGCTTGATATTGTGATTCCTAGATCTTTTTCCTTGTTCACTGCCGAAAGTAGTTTTCCATTCATTTGGTACTGAACGTGATCATTATTTCTTCCGATATGTAGTACCTTACATTTATCAACGTTAAATTTCATTTGCCATTTATTGGCCCAAGACGTTAGTCGATCAAGGTCTGATTGTAAGACTTCTCTGTCACTTGTCGAAGTTACTTTACTGGCAATTTTCGTATCGTCAGCGAATTTTGATATTTTGCATGAGATCCCATCATCTATGTCATTAACATATATCAGAAACAAAATAGGGCCAAGTACTGAACCCTGTGGTACGCCACTTTTTACGTTTAACCATTGAGAGGAGACACCGTTTAAGACTACTCTCTGTTTACGTTCAGAGAGCCAGTCCTGAAGCCAATTGTAGATGCTACCAGAGATACCGTGAGTCTTTAGTTTGTTAAGCAATCGTTGATGGGGAACTTTATCAAAGGCCTTTTGAAAATCCAGATATATGATATCTACTGCTCTGCTTTCATCGTACGTGTCAAAAACATTGTAAAAGAAGTCTAATAAGTTAGTTAGACATGAACGTTTATTACGGAAACCATGTTGTGAGGGTTTAATTATATCGTTGTCTTCAAGGAATTTCACCATATTGTCACGAATGATTGTCTCCATTAATTTACATACTACTGACGTCAGACTGATTGGCCTATAATTTCCGGGTTGTGACTTGTCTCCCTTTTTGAAGATTGGGGTTACATTAGCACGTTTCCAATCTGATGGAACTTTACCAATCCTTAAGGATTTATTGAATATGATTGCAAGCGGTTTACTGATCTGATGCTTGACCTCTTTCAAGATTTTCGGGGAAATTTTATCTGGTCCAGGGGTTTTATTAGTTTTCATCTTATCGATTTTTTGTTCAACGTTATTTTCTACGATGAGTAAATCATTTAAGAAGTATTTCGGTTCTTCTAGTCTCGAGTGGTTGAAACGATGAACAATCCTCTTCTGTAAATACGGATGCAAAAAAGTTGTTTAGGATTGTAGCCATTTCATTTTCGTCGTTTGTGTGATTTCCTTGTCCTTTAGTAAGTGGACCGATATTACAGGTAAGGGCTTTTTTACTCTTAACAAAACTATAAAATTCTTTAGGATTAGATTTACATGATTCCGCTATATATTCTTCAAGGTTATTCTTGCTGCGCTTTATTAGTCTCTTAGTTTCGCGACGAACTCTGTCAAACTCAACTTTGTCATCTTGGTTTTTAGTTGATATATACTTATCGTACGCGTGTTTTTTGAGAGAGAGGCTGTTTTTTATCTCATCGTTCCACCATTTTGGTTTATTCTTCCTTGCTGAACGTCTGTAACGATACGGTACACATACTCTAATAGCTTCGTTCAGCTTTGTGGTAAAGGCCTCCCATGACCTATCAATATCTGATTCTGACTCTGACAACAGTTCACTCCAGTCAGTGTCTTCTAGAATTGTCCGCATTCTGGTGAAATTTGCCCTTTGATAATTTGGTACCCTCTCCTTACTGTCATTTACTTTTATTTCCTTCATTTTCAAGTTGAACGTAATTATCCGATGGTCGCTTGAGCTGAAAACTGGGTCAACATTTACGTTGCTGACTATCTCTTCGCTTGTTGAAAGAATGAGGTCAAGGGTATTTAAGTCGCGCGTCGGTTCATGAACGTGTTGATGTAATTCGCTCTCTAATAAATTCGTGTACAGGTCGTGTCCTGCATGTGATCTTAACGGATTTCCCCATCTCGTTACTGGCAAGTTAAAATCGCCCATAATGATTGTTTCACATTGACTAATTGTTTCGGAGATTGATTCGAAAAGCAAACGGTCAATTTCAGCGGGTCTTCCTGGTGGTCTGTAAATCAATCCAAGTATTTTTCTGCTCGAGTTACTCTTTAATTCGATGAAAACTGTGTCCACTCCGTTGATGGGTTCTGTTTTAAGGGAGATCGGATGGAGCGAGCTGTGAATATATAGGATTACACCACCGCCAATTTAGTTTTCTCTTTCACAGCTAAAAATTGTATAACCGGATAACTGAAATTCTGCAATGTAATCTCTGTTCGACGTGTCTAACCATGATTCTGTGACTCCTATGATATGGTACTGATCCATTGCGGCGAGAGCTTCAAGATCAGTGAATTTATTTCTGATGCTGCGAGCATTTACATAACAAACTTTAATATTCGGAACAGTAGCGTCATTAGCATTAGGATCAGTGGTGACGTTAGTAATTGGATCAGCTGTGACATTATTATTTGGCTCAGTGGTGGCATTACACGGAGAAACTATGATGTCTTTGCTGCTCTCGTCCGCTCGGCGTTTTTTGACCTACAAAGAAAAACTTTATCACTGAAAAGTCTGCCCAAGCGAGCATGCCCAACACTGGAGGAGGAGGAGGAGGAGGAGGAGGAGGAGGAGGAGTTGGAGTTGGAGTTGGAGTTGGAGTTGGAGTTGGAGTTGGAGTTGGAGTTGGAGGAGGAGGAGGAGGAGGAGGAGGAGGAATAACAAGAGCAAGCAAGTAAATATACAAAGAAATAAGCATTAGGATTCCTCAAACGATTTTCACTTTTTTTTATCAGAAGTAACAAAAGACCGATATAAAAGTTTTTTTTTTCTTTTTCTTTTTTTTCTTATATTCTACTGGATGGTGTTTTCTACTGTGTATGACACTTTTTTCTTTCTTTTCTTTGTTCGTCCCTATGACTGGACGAACACACACACACACACACACACACACACACATACACACACACACACACACACACACACACACACACACACACACATACACACACACACACACACACACACACACACACACACACACACACACACACATACACACAGGGCAGTGGTCAGTCTATCCACTAAAATATGAAGGGATTTTATGCAGTTTTGGTTTTGTTTTGCAGAAGCGATAGGAAAACGATGCAGGGTTGGAGAGGAGGGAGGTTGGAGGGAGGGAGTGGATGGGAGGGAAGGGAGGGAGGGTGGATAGAAGGAGTGGAGGGGATTGGAGGGAAGGGAGGGAAGGTAGAAGGAAGGGAGGGTGGAGGGAGAGAGTGGAGGGAAAGAGAATCCGATGAACTTGTAAGTGGAAATATTGTTGGGGGTTTTTTTTTCCTTCTCTCCATTTCCAAATTCCGTTCAACTTGTTTGTTGGCGTGTTGGTTTGTCTGTTTGTTTTGTTTGTTTTTCAGCCCAAAAATACAACGCTTACGATCACACAGAAAACTTATCACGAAATTTTTTTCTTTCACATAACATAACATGAAGACATTCCATCTCGACTTTACTTTCAAATTTATCAATGAGGAAAATGTATGAGTAGACAAAATGAAACACACACACACACACACACACACACACACACACACACACACACACACACACACACACACACACACACACACACACACACACACACACACACACACACACACACACACACACACACACACACACACACACACACACACACACACACACACACACACACACACACACACACACACACACACACACACACACACACACACACACACACACACACACACACACACACACACACACACCTACAGTCATCATGGTCTTGCTGTAATGATTTGCCTCCAAGTTGATAAAATATAATGCGTATTTTTGGTGTCCAGTCGCGGACTTTCTTACGTAGCGAATGTTTGGCTCCGTTTGATGTGTTTAGTATGTATTAAAAATGGCTAAGGGCTGAATAAATAAATAAATTGAACTGTCTCTCGGGATTAATTAAAAAAAACATTAAAGAGCTATGAAAAGGATAATAATAATGACGAAAGAATAAACTTTTGGAAACTGTGACAGAAAACAAATATCGGTATATATATACGTTAAAAAAATAAAATGGATAAATAAATAAGTAAAGTCCTCTTAAGAGACAAAGGCGTTTATATAATTCACGTATAAGTAATAGAAGATTAACATAATGTAAAACTAACTCAATCTCATATCCAACATTGTTATTATTTCTAAGTTTCCTTTACGTATGTCCCTTAAAATATGAGGCCATTACTAACTGGTTCTTATAATACACACATCAAATTCACATTAACCTACTTCACCATTAGAATACCAAGCTGTACTGTACTGCGTTGGAGTCGACCTCATTAAGTGTTGGAATAATAATGGTTCGTACAAAGGGACATCAAACTACAAAGGATATATTCCTACCTCCAGGATATGTTATGATTCCCTCACAAACAGGAAGTGTCAAAGAGTTTTATTCGTTGGTGAAAAAAAATTTAATACCCGATAAAAACAAA
>JAXIVD010007170.1:17500-21118 GCA_036785275.1 Cancer borealis
AGAGAGACAGACAGACAGACAGACAGATAGACAAATTTACCATCAGAACCAAAAGGTCATATCGCTTACATTCTGTTCTTCTTTATTGGAAAACATAACAGAAACAATACACAGACGGAAAGAGAAACTCAATATAAAAAATAAATAAATAAATAAAAAGACTGCAATGATGTCAAGGAACGAAGACAAAATGATGCGAGAGTGAAGGAAAAAAGTCAAGGCTGGAATATTTACAAAAGATGTATTGCCTGAAGGGAGTGGAAACGGAAAAGAAAATGGTAATACGTGAAATTGTCTTGAAAAAAATAATAAAACCGAGAAAATGAAAATACAGGCACAGTACACGCAAATCATTTAGCTTCTATTCCCGGAAGTTGAAAGTAGCGAAGTTGACATGAACCACTAGATTATTATTTTGTGATATTCTTAGAGATGCGTAGTTTGTCAGTCAGTTTCTAGAGGTTGTAAATATCCAACCGATCAAAGAGTATTCACAGCGACTCAAGGAATAAAGTTAAAGTTATGGCAATTATATCTGACTGCAAATATATGTATGAGATTAAGTTGTCAGATGTTACTATGCATTCGGGCTTGTCATAGATAGGAATCACGTCCAAATATTTCCATTGCTACACAACTCGACATGCCATTTCTTAACGACACTTTACCTTAACAAATACTTTATACAACCTCAATGTTTATTTATTTCATCATGGTGTTAATCAGTAGCTTCTTGTTGGCGAGTCACATGAAAATACAATCAACACATTTGTAAAAGTATTTCTAACCCACTTTTAACACACTTTTAACACACAAACAAGACTTAAAATCAACAGTATCCCTCCCCTCTCCGTCTCAAGCAACACCATAGTATGAAAACAAGAAGCACAGCAAAACTATACTCGTACATACAAGGCCTAATACGATACCAGGTTGATATGACATAAAGTTTTTTTTCAACCGTCAAACAATAAGTGACAGTATTACCAAAAGCATCACCACAGCATACACATTACATCACTATTTTTTTTTTTTTTTTATAGATCACAATTATTCGCCGGTGTTTGTTTGGTGAGGAAGCCTTGCAAGCACCAAGCGGAAACACGGAAACTTGGGAAAGCGAGTGTGCATCCTCTTACCTCCTCTAAGTATTTCAAAATAGTCTCATACTTTTTTCACGGGAATGGCTTTTCTTCAAGCATGACAGAACGAGCCTCGCCAAACGTTCCTCGTGTGGGAATTGTTGCTTAAGGCAGATGATTAATTTCGTGCGTGTGGACGTAAATAGTTTCTAATTTTATTGCAAAATTTACATGGTGTTGAGATTACCGATGCATTGCGTATTATATGAATAGTCTAGAGAACTTGATATATATGTAGAGGAAACATTCGATTTTAATCATGAAAAGTACTACAGATGGAAAGTTTTCTCCGTTCCTTCCTTCAACGCTACACACTTATATGGAACAGCCTGGTACAGGAGGCTCAGCTTCACTGCACCACGTCACTACGCACCATAAAGAGTGTTGTAAATGTCTGGATTAACCATTCATAATATTCGTTAATTAACTTGGAAATATATGTATATGTTTGAATTTGTGAATTTATGGTCTATGTTGCATCTAGTGTATTAATAGATTATTTTTCAAGTAGTTTATTAGGAATAGTTTTGCACACATCTTTTTCTTTTTCTTGTTAATTAAAAGACCATTTTCAATAGTTCAGTTAAAGTTCCTGACTGTAAAAGGTCTGGACTCTATCAATGAAAAAATATCAACAACTCTTTCAGTAAAGTCCAATATGATTTATGAGTGTAAGCCTCGTTCTATTTCATAACAAATTTTACATCTGTCCTCAATGTCAATGGGATCTCGGTCAGACTTTATAATTCGCTCAGAATATTTTATTACGTATCTATCATGTTTCCAGTTGAAGAATATGACATTTGATTGTTTTGTCAATCATACTTTATTTTCTTTATGTTGAGAGAGAGAGAAAAAATATATAGTCTATATATATATATATATATATATATATATATATATATATATATATATATATATATATATATATATATATATATATATATATATATATAAGTTAAACGAGATAGGAAAATTTGAGTAGAGAGTATGAGGAAAGTATGGGTAAACAGATCTAATATATACAGCAAGACATGAGGGGAAGACTGAAAGACCCACACACAACAGTACAGCACACATTACAGCACACATTACAGCACACAGTACAGCACACAGTACAGCACACAGTACAGCACACAGTACAACACACAGTACAGCACACAACACAGTACACATCCTGTAGTAACGCAGACGTAACAATGAGTTTTCAAAATTACGTCTGCTATAGCTTGTGTACCATTGTGTGTATGATCCCTTCTTTCACGTTCACTAGAAAGCACGTCAATATTACATCTGGGTTTCCTTTCATACTATTTAGGAGTGTAAATGAAATAGACGGATTCCTTTCCCCTAAAAAAAGTTGTTTCAATTGACTGAATGTGATCTCTGTATGGGTAAGGAGAAATTGCTCTATGCCTATTCATTTGTCAGAGGGAGATTCATTGTGTTATGTGAGATTCCATTGCAAGATGAAGAGCCTTGGAGCTATATAAGATTTCTCTGTGATGATGAGAGATGACGGGAATAGAAGCTTAGGAAGACTGTCAGGTTCAGGCAGCTGTGGAATGTGTGGAGCGAATATTACTGGATTTTCAAACTACATATTATTTTTTTTTCATTATAGATAAATTGTTGGTTTGAATTAATTGTAGGTAGTTGTTGATTTTCATTGTAAAAAAAAAAAACAGTAAGATTGGTTATTGATCACACACACCTGTACCTTATGTTATAATATTAAAGCAGAATAATATCACCTACTACCACTACTACTACTACTACTACTACTACTACTGCTACTGCTACTGCTACTGCTACTGCTACTGCTACTACTACCACTACTACTACTACTACTACTACTACTACTACTACTACTACTACAATTGCTGAAAGTTTTATCATTTTTCCTTTTTTCTTTTTACTGTTTTGTCATTTTTGTTCAGGTCTTCCCTTTCAGTTTCATTCCTTTATTCATAGCGTTGTATTCCCTCGTTTCTGTGATTCATTCCCACCCTGTATTGCAGTGTTTTATTCTATTTTATTGTATTGTGTTGTGTTGTATTTCCTCTTTTATTGTTCCTCTTTTTATTATTACTCCATTTCTTTCGTTGTGGATTTTAAAGGGACACTGTACACACACTCATCACCACCATTCACCACTCATCACCACCACTCATCACCACACACCATCTATCATCACCATACAGCATCACTACATAACAATCCCCATCACTCACATCACCACAACGTAGTCACTCACGTTAACATCACTACGCATCACCACACCTCACCACATCACCACATCACCACATCTCATCACTCACACAATAAAGCAACACACTCACGGATCAACATGTAACAGGATATAATAATAATAATAATAATAATAATAATAATAATAATAATAATAATTCGACGTCAATTAGAGGTCATTAGGCATACTACTGAGAGGTGACGAAGAAATAAATCACCAACACAC
>JAXIVD010007171.1:12500-21118 GCA_036785275.1 Cancer borealis
TGTGTGTGTGTGTGTGTGTGTGTGTGTGTGTGTGTGTGTGTGTGCAAAGTCATGTTCGATTTTTTTAGCGATATCATTTTCTTCTTATTATTAGTTTGATTAGTTCCGTGAGAATTAAATTAAAATAATGTAAAAGTTTTTTCTCTTTTTCTTTAAAGTGTGTCCTATACTTTTAAAGGTGCTGTCAGTATCCGTTGGTCTGTACGAGAGAGAGAGAGAGAGAGAGAGAGAGAGAGAGAGAGAGAGAGAGAGAGAGAGAGAGAGAGAGAGAGAGAGAGAGAGAGAGATAAAGAGACAAAGAAAGATTAAGAGTAGTAAGCGTGAGAACACAAGTACGTTTCACAACACACACACACACACACACACACACACACACACACACACACACACACACACACACACACACACACACACACACACACTACACCAATTACCACCTTCACACAACCAATGAAACCAAGGGAAACCAAGGGAAAGAGGGCGGGAGTGAAATATAATCTCAGTTCTCATTAATTTCACAAAGGCACACCGATAAATATAACCTTCTTTAAATCCCAGACGGCGGCCGCTCACCTGGCTGGGAGGTTAATGGGGCGGCTTACCTGTAGCAACACACCTTTACCTCGGGGGAGTGAGTGGCCTCGTGTATCCATGGTAACACTGCAACGCCACCCGGGATGAGGACCTCGTTTCGTGTATCTGCGGATGAGAGGAAGAGGAAGGGATAGGACAGAGTTGGGGGGCGTGGAGAGGGATAGGTGGATGGAGATGCAAGGAGAGGCTCAGCAAGGCGTCGGGAGGGATGAGGGATGGGAAAGGTGGGATAGGGGAGGGATGGGGGATCGACAAATTACTTATGTATGTGATTAGCTAGATGGACGTGGTGTGTGGCGTTAGGGAGATGGTGGAAGGAGATGAAGGTGGCGGTGAGACAATTACAGTCTTGAGTGGATGAGCGAGAGATGAGATGATGGAAAGAAAAATGAAAAGATGATGAAGGGTTACACAGAGGGAAACACTTAAGGTAAAATAGATGAAAGAGAGACGATAAGATGATAATGAGTAACACAGAGGGAGACGTTTAGATAAGATAGAGAGACGGGGATGATGTAAAAAAGACTGAAGAATGATAAAAAAAAAAAAATAATATAGAGAGAAAGACACTTAGGTAAAATAAATGGAAGAGAGATAATGATAAAAAAAAAAAAAAACGAAGAGACAGTAAACACAAATACAAAATAGACACATATGACATCAGGCTGTGTATTACAATTAATGAAACCGTAATTTTCAAGCCATGGATATATAAAAGAAAAAAATACATACATTGACTAAGTAAAGAATAGGATATAATAGCGGATGACTGGCTAACCTTCCACTACATTACTTTTGCCACACTGCCTCTACCTTCCATTCTCCGTCCACCTTTAATCTTCGTACTATCATCTATCCCTGACCCAGAATGCTCCTCACCATCGCTCCCTCTTCCTCTCTCTTGCTACTGGATCATCTCCGTCTTCCTTCCTAATTCTTACTTTCTTACCTTCCTTACGATCCTCATACTCACTCTCTCCTCTTGCACCTTCCACCTCCTTCACCTTTCCTCCCTCACCTATCCTCCTTCAGGGTGAAATTCTTACTCTCAAGTTAGGTTAGGTTAGGTTACTCTTTAGGTGAATTCTACTCTCCTCTCACCTCTCCTCTTGCCCTTTCACCTCCCTCACTTATTCTCCTCAATGAAACGGTAAGGTGGTAAGGTGATATTTAAGATGAAACTATGAATATAAGTGAAGTAATTGAGGAGAAGACATGTTTTATATGCTTTGAAATATGCAGGTGTGTTTAGCCATTATTAATCAAGGGAGTCAATCAGCAGGTAATGTAATCAGGTGTTAATATTAAAAAAGAAGAAAAAAAAGAATAACGAGGAGAGATTATATTATTACTGTGATTTAGTTCCATCCCCCTACCTACCTACCTACCTGTCCCTGCTGCTAATTACAGGTGTGAAAATTACCTCATTACTTTATACATAAAAACACGCATACACACACACACACACACACACACACACACACACACACACACACACACACACACACACACACACACACACACACACACATACACACAACACACACACACACACATACACACACAGGAAATTACAAATGTCTTCTATCCTATCTTGAAAAAAAAAAACAGAAAAAAGAAAGTATTTTACATGTGTACATATATTCTGTGTGTGTGTGTGTGTGTGTGTGTGTGTGTGGTGTGTGTGTGTGTGTGTGTGTTTAAAAGAAAACAACTATAACTTACTAGCTTCCATTTTAAATCCCCTAAATATCTCTCTCTCTCTCTCTCTCTCTCTCTCTCTCTCTCTCTCTCTCTCTCTCTCTCTCTCTCTCTCTCTCTCTCTCTCTCTCTCTCTCTCTCTCTTCTCTCTCTCTCTCTCTCTCTCTTTTTTTCTCTCTGTCTCTCTCTCTCTTTTTTCTCTCTGTCTCTCTCTCTCTCTCTCTCTCTCTCTCTCTCTCTCTCTCTCTCTATATATATATATATATATATATATATATATATATATATATATATATATATATATATATATATATATATATATACATTTATATCTATCTCAAACAAAAGGTACTAGGAAAATGAACTGCCCCTTTTCCTATATTGTTCTGGGCAGGAAAGGCTTTAAACAGGCCTGAAATATTGTTATTTGGAAAGTTTTTTTTCGGTTTTTGTCCTGATAAATTTTTAACTTTTTTTTACTCTTTCTATCTCTCTGTTTACTAAATTAATTGTAGTGATATATTCCTTTGTGTTTATTAGTTTGTATGTTTGTTTACTTGATTATTTGTAAACAAGCTACACATACCACCGCCACACCACCACCACCACCATTAACAACAACAACAACAACAACAACAACAACAACAACAACAACAACAACAACAACAACAACAACAATAATGACATGCTCCATGAAAGAGACAAAGTATCGAATTAACACAAACCTCCTTCTGCTCCTCCTCCTCCTCCTCCTCCACCTTCTCTTCCTCCTCTTCCTCCTCTTCCTCTTCCTGTCACATGCAGACCAGGACGTGAAGAGCAATAAAATACGTAACTAATTCATGCCACATCACAAATTTGAAGCCACGTACAGGAGCATACCCCCTTCCCTCCCTTCTCTTCCCTTCCCCTACCCTTCCCTTCCTTCTCTTCCCTTTCCTTCCCTCCCTTTCCCTTCCTTTTCCTTTCCCTCCCCCTTCCCTTCCTTCCCTTTCCCTTCCCCTTCCTTTTCCTCCTTTTCCTTCTTCTCCCCTTTGCATTTCCCTTCCCTCCCTCCTCATTACCTCTCCATGCCTCTCCCCACCTTTCCACCTCTCCTCCCCTCCCCACTTATCTCCCCTCTCCTCCTCCTCCATCCCCTCTCCCTCTCCTCCCCCCCACTAATGCCACTGCTGCCAGCCTGGGGGATTAAGTCGTATTTCATCCCGTTTTTCCGCTACGCTCGACACCACACGAGTAGAAAATACGATTTGTTGCAAGCGATCGTAGTGTTAGGGAAGCTGATTCACAAATATTGGTGTTTTTTTTTTCTTTTTGGTTAGGGGGAAGGAGGGGTGTTTGAAGGAAAAGGGGGATGGAGATGCTACTACCTCCACCTCCTCTGTCTTCTTCTCTTCCTCCTCTTTTTTTTTTCTCTCTTCCGCCTCCTCTTCCTTCCCTTTTTTTTCCCCCACTGCACCTTTTCCTTTCTGCAGTTCCCTTCCACACACCTCTTTCCTTTCTCTCACATTTACTACACCTCCTTTTTTTCCCCTCTCTGTGCCCTTTTTTCTCCCCTCTCTTTCATTCTCTACCCATGCTTTTCTGTCCCCTCTCTCTGTCCACCCTCGTTCCCCTCTCCACGTCTCTTCCCTCGCGCGGTAGGATGGGGGTGGGTGTGGGTGGGCCGGTGGGTGTGGGTGTGGGTGGGTTAGGTGGGTGGGTGGGCGTGGGACTGACTTATGGGAGGGTGTATAGAAATTCGGGGTGTTGACAGTGTACGTACAGCAGGCGGTGGTGTATGTATGTATGTATGTATGTATGTATGTACGTGGCTGTTTATGTATGTATGTATGTAAGTTGTTGTTTTTTTTTGGCTGTTGAAGGTGAAGAGATAAACGACTCCTGCTTCGTTGTACTATGTTGAGGGATTTTTTTTTTTTTTTTTTTTTGTTGTTTATTTATTAGTTAGATTTTTTTTTTTTCTTCTATGCATGTGCTCTTTCTCTTTTTCTCTTTTTTTTCTCCCTCTCTCTTTTTTTTTCTCTCTCACACACAGACACACACACACACACACACACACACACACACACACACACACACACACACACACACACACACACACACACACACACACACACACACACACACACACGAAAAACTGCTCCATACACAACACTTTATAGTCAAGCTTTGCCTTTCAGCTTTATCACTGGACTGCTTTGCTTCCCTCACTTTCTCTTCCATTCCTCTCCTATCCCTCTTTTCATGTTCTCCTTTCTTTCTACCCACTTTTTTCCCTTTACACTCCTCTTCCTCTCTTCCTGTCTGCCGTCCCTTCCTCCTGTCTTCTGTTCATTTCGTACTGTCTTCCGTCCCTTCCTCTCCCCGTCCACCGGCCCTCCAGTGACTTCATTCCCACCATTCCTCACCGTCAAGTATTCGAGTCACGCCCAGGCACCAGCAGCTCCTTGCACCGTCATGAACACTCCCCTTAGTCGCCTTCCAAGGACCGTCAGGATAGGAAGGACTTTGACTTAGGAACATGAAAGTATTAACCCACAAATATATCCTTTATAACCATATTTGCAAATTTGTCTCCGAACGCATTGTCAAAATCCGTCAATGAGGATGCGAGGTTATAAAAAATCAAGTTTGTTAGTCTGGAAACTAGGTCACCGAATGTTAAGCTGAACAAAACGCAATGTCAACCTCACTACATTAGCGAGTCTTTAGGGTGACTGGTGCGGCCTGACCTGTTTTTAGAGTCATGTTGCACGTCACACCGAGCCACACACAGCCTGCACTGCTCTCACCACACCTGACACTCACCTCATTTGACTCAGAATGATCATCAATAGCAGTGGAGGTGCTGCCGCTACTGCCGCACCGCCTACTCAGGTCAGGTGCTTCCTCATCCGCGTTAAGAGGGAGGAAGGAACGAGTGGCACCAACACAGAATGCACTAACTCTTGGTATCCTGGCGTCTGATAACAAGATCCTGTGCAACGGAAATATTCTAAACCGGGACACAAAATACCGTAGACTTTAGCAATTTTTTAAGTTGATGAAAAAGAGCACTTAATACTTAAATGAATGGTGCTGTTGATGCTGAGTAACGAGAGACGTGAGTGCTGCAGGACGACATGAAGCAAGGCCGTGATGAAGGGCAAAGGTGGCTGACAAATCAACTTAGCATTCAGTCCATGTTGAGAATGTTTTACTCTCAGCACGACGCAAGTAAGTGCTTTAGACTCACTTGAAGTCACTTGCACTGAGTTGTGCCTCGCGGGACAGTCAAGACGAACAAGAACTTGATCTTCATTCTAAAAGAACTCCAAACTCCTGGCGCCGCATCTAAAAGGCATCACTTCACTTGGCTTTCACACAACTCCTGACGCTTTTCTTATCTCGCGTCTGAGTCCCACGTCCTGTTTCTCACGGGACGCTCGACGGCTCGGCGGTCGTGATAACTAACGACCTTCACGTCTCACTGTTTGACTTTTGACCTCCCTTCGCACTGGAGGAACAATAAACTGGAAGGAAGAGTCTAAACCTTTGTCTGGCTCCGCCTCCCCTGTCCCCAGCAGACACACACTTTGATAAAAATAGAAAAGGAAAGAGAGGAGTATTAGAGAAGCAAAAAATAAAATCACGATATATGTCAAGACAAAAAAAATGAGCCCAGGTAGCGAAGGGGAAAAGAAAAAGGAGGAAGAGGAGGAGGAAGAGGGGGAGGAGGAAGAAGAGGGTGAAGGAAATCAGCTTTGAGAGGGTATGAGGGAGGGGAATTGCTGAGTATACTCTGGGGAAATGGAAGTTGTGGGTGATTGAAGTACTCTTTGAGGAGAGCGGCAGAGCAGGAGTGGACGGCTCAGACAGGATCAGACGCCCGATACATGCAACAAACTTTAATTGACTGGGGAACGAAAGGGCAACGCACGCTGAAAACTGTCACGAAAGAGAGAGAGAGAGAGAGAGAGAGAGAGAGAGAGAGAGAGAGAGAGAGAGAGAGAGAGAGAGAGAGAGAGAGAGAGAGAGAGAGAGAGAGACATAACCAAACGCCTGTTCAATCCATATGACACATCAGATTACCACTAGCACATCAGGAACATCAAAACTCAAATATTACAGTAAAACGCCTAGTAACCGGTTTGTACAGAAAAGTTGAGTGTCCGGAAAACTGATTTTTTTCTCCGTATACTGAAAAATATCGTATTTATTACCACTAAATTAAAAGTATCAGTAGTAGTAGTAGTAGTAGTAGTAGTAATAGTAGTAGTAGTAGTAGTAGTAGTAGTAGTAGTAGTAGTAGTAGTAGTAGTAATAGTAGTGCCAAAGATCCAGTGTTAAAATCTTTCGTTATTTCTATACTATTTGTTTCTTACTCCATTCTATTCTCTCGCTAATCTCTAACTTTTTTGTCTTCGTCAGTATAGTTCACTTCCACTCCGCTGTCTTCGGTGCGGCAATAGAGGAAGTGCCGAAACAAACGATTGCCCTCAACAATTTAGCGACAACTTTCCTCGTCACACCGGGAAGGAATTGCAAAAAGGAAGGAAGGAAGGAAGGAAGGAAGGAGGGACTGAAGACATATAACCGTGAGTACCATGAATGTCTGTCTGTCTAGCCACGAAGACACACATATCAGCAATTATATACACATTTCTCTTTCTTTTTTCAGTATCAGTTATGTAGGAAAATATATATAAAAACAACACTAAATTCTTTCTTATATGTAATTTCTAATGGTTATATAGTGAATAATGTAAATACTCTCGCTATAGCTACATAATTATTAGATTTCTAAAACCTATCTTGCCAATTTCAACCAAAGTCACACGCATCCTTTAGTCCCTCCGCCACCGCCTCCGTCAGATGCACTCACTCGGTTTGTCTGTTTTGATATTGGCGACGCTCTTGTTTGTGTGGGCAGCGGCCTTGGAAATCAGCGGCGTCTTTGTCCAGCAGGAAAGCGACTTTGGACATTAGCGGTGCCTTGTTTTGGAGGGAGGCGTCATTTGGAATCAGCGGCGCCCTTGTTGTCCAGGAGGTAGAGACGGCTGGGTGGTGATGCAGAGATGGCTAGCGACTCACTCCTCATTCCTTCCTAGTTGGTTGACGTTTGGAATTTGACGAGAGTTGTTTAAGAAGATGAATTAAAGTTTTCATTTTATATATATTTTCTTTTTCTTTTCTTTTTTTTCTTTTAAGAGGAGAAGAGCTCATTCTAATTGGGTTATATATAGATGCAACAACGTAAATACTAGATAAGGCAACCCTGAAAGGTGTCATTTTCAAGCAAGAGAGATTCCGTTAGCACTTCTCCGTCACCTTCATAATTAATAGAGAGTGTCATATTCATCACCTTCCATCATTCTTTCTTGAACACCCCCCACACACAAAAAAAAATTAAGATAAATAAAATAAAATAAAATAACAATAAATAAATAAATAAATAAATAAATAAAACAAAATTAAAAATTAAATCACACTAACCAACAAGGGAAATAAACCCAAATCACACCTTTCCAAATCACCTTCACCGTCAACAACAAAGTGTTTATGCATGACATTAAGATTGGCTGAGACGGGGTTTGCGAGCAAGGAGGAAACACAGGTGATTCGTGAAGCAAAGGGAAGGATATTGAAAGTGTCAGGCACAGAATTCTCGTACTGAGGCAGCAATCAATAGTGTGAAGCAGAGAAGAGAGATAAAGAAGAGAGAGAGAGAGAGAGAGAGAGAGAGAGAGAGAGAGAGAGAGAGAGAGAGAGAGAGAGAGAGAGAGAGAGAGAGAAAGAAAGAAAGAAAGAAAGAAAGAAAGAAAGAAAGAAAGAAAGAAAGACAGACAGACAGACAGACAGACAGACAGATAGACACACCTGAAACTGAACAGGTAAAATTCCTTGAGGCTATGCTGACCTGTCATGGATGGGGAGGGAGAGGGACGGGGGAGAGGGTGGCGGGGCTGAAGCAACTCTGAATCAGTGAAGCATTGGAGGTCACGCAGAGATGAGGAGGAGGAAGAGGGAGGAGGAGGAGGAGGAGGAGGACCTTAATGTGATTTATAAAGAATAGAAATAAAAAAGAAAAAAAGGAGGAAAAAATTAGTGTAGAAAAGGAAGAAAGAAGTGTGTGTATAAAAGAGAGAGAGAGAGAGAGAGAGAGAGAGAGAGAGAGAGAGAGAGAGAGAGAGAGAAGAGAGAGAGAGAGAGAGAGAGAGAGGAGAGATTGGAGGGAAGAAGATAAGAGGATGCAGAGGAAAGTGTAGATACTATAGAACAGAACACATGTTAAGGATGGCAGAAGGAAGGAAGAGAAGGAAGAAACATGATAATTAAAG
>JAXIVD010007172.1:0-5000 GCA_036785275.1 Cancer borealis
GTTAAGGTGCTGCTACTTCTGTTGTCGATGTTATCATTTGTTTCCCATGATAAGATCTTATATTTTCTGAATGTGTAATTTCTAGCACTTTGATAGCAGTAGAAAGTGTTGTTATGGTGCCGCTGTTCTTGGGGAATGCAGGAAGGATTGAGTGAGAGGGGGAGGGGTGCAGAAGCCGTCAGTGGTGTTGTTGCACGACTATACGTACAGCCGAAGTAACACAGGAGGAAGTCCCAGTGAGTGGTGTAATTGCGATCAATACTCGTAGTCGTAGTAGTTGTTCCTCACTTGAGTGACATTCTTGGTTACCGGCACAAAATCAAAACATTTATTAATTATATAATGAAGTTCTCATTAGAATTAACGTATATAACATAAATTAATTTCCACAAACATAAAGATTCATTTACTTTCTGTGTAAAAATAGGAAAAAAATCAAGAATAGCAAAACTAGAATTTGGAAAAATAATATTCCAACACGATGTGAGAAGATTAGTTCTAAAGGTTTCGAGGGTATTTGACTACTGATGGAGTAAATTCAAACAGTAGGAAGAAGGAAAAAAAAAAATTAAGGTATAGGGGATCCAGAGTTTGCGCAGTTACATGCATGAAGTGGGGTGTAAGTACTCCTTAACTTTAGCATTAAGAAGATAGACAGGATAATGGTGGGAGTAAATAGAAAGGCTTGTCAAGCGGACCAGGAGGGAAAGGAGGTGCGCGTATGGTAAGTTCAGAAGAGCAGTACCTAATAAAGAAAGCAATAGAAGGTTACAAGAAGTGTACTGTGAGGGAATGATAATAGTTAATGAAGTGAGAGAGGAGAGAGAGAGAGAGAGAGAGAGGAGAGAGTGAGAGAGAGAGGAGAGGAGAAGAGAGAGAGAGAGAGAGAGAGAGAGAGAGAGAGAGAGGAGAGAGAGAGAGAGAGAGAGAGAGAGAGAGAGAGAGAAGAGAGAGAGAGAGAGAGAGAGAGAGAGAGAGAGAGAGAGAGAATGGACAAATATATTTATTATATATATATATATATATATATATATATATATATTATATATATATATATGTGTGTGTGTGTGTGTGTGTGTGTGTGTGTGTTGTGTGTGTGTGTGTGTGTGTGTGTGTGTGTTGTGTGTGTTGTGTGTGTGTGTTGTGTGTGTGTGTGTGTGTATATACAGATATACATGACACCTTACTATTTATTCTGAATGGTAAATACATACTCGTCAATAACATGAATCTGGAGTCAAAAAATCAAATATTTTGATCACCCGGAAAAATTAATCACGCACGATTTTTAGCATAATTATTAACATTATGAAATTACTCAACGTACTGTGTTTAGATGCAAATTTTCTAGTTCGATATGTTAGTGTGTGTATCTATGTTTTTTTTTCAGGTGTGGGGAAGGGGTAGAATTTATTGCAAGATATTAATTGACGGAAAATAGTAATCTTATAGTTAGTGTTATTTACATTTATATGAAACAATTTTTTTCCTTAGAAGTAAAGCAAGCCATTATTTTCTCCACAATCATTAGAAATTTTGTGTAGTGAACTAGAGATTTTACATTAATTTGGAGTGTATTTGGTGTCAGCCGTGAAGTAGGAAGGCAATGAAGAATGTTTGCGTAGAAGATCAATATCGTACAGGAAGTAGAAACAGGAAGTGGTTGAACTTAGTCAGACAGTTGGTGCATTGACATTAACAGTAAGATCGGAGATATTTACCTTATGATGTGTGAATCTTTGTGGCTCACCTCTATCCCCTGTGTCCTGGTAATTGTTGTTTATTACTACATACCCGTTTACCGACCAATATATAAAGGGGGATAAATGGTTGGATTTCGTTGTATGTTGTTATGCAAGTGTTTGTGAGGAGTGCAGTAATTACCCATGCTGATCTATTACATACTACATGTGTTCATTGATTTTTGTTCCCAGGACCCTCGGTTGTCATGCCCGCACGCTGACCACTGCGCTACCGCCTCCCCTAAACTCTGCCCAAACATTTATTTAATTTGGATTTATACATTTTTTTTTATAATGCAGTATTACAAAGTGAATTCATTAGTGTGAGTGATGAACTAATTCCTTTGTTCTCAGATATTCGTTGCAATGGAGTAAAAGAAGAAAAGATGGCAATGACTCCATGTAGAAAAACTATTTGTGAGAATATTATCAGTTAAACATCATAAGTTAAACATCCATACGAGCGTCTCACTCACCACCGCCTCTTGAAGCGCACGAACATCCAAAATATTCCAGTCTGCTTTCGCGTCAAAAAGTGTTCCACACACACACACACACACACACACACACACACACACACACACACACACACACACACACACACACACACACACACACACACACCCACCCACCCACCCACCCACCCACCCACCCACCCACCCACCCACCCACCCACCCACCCACCCACCCACCCACCACCCACCCACCCACCCACCCACCCACCCACCCACCCACCCACACACACACACACACACACACACACACACACACACACACACACACACACACACACACACACACACACACACACACACACACACACACACACACACACACAGACAGACAGACAGACAGACAGACAGACACACACACACACACACACACACACACACACACACACACACACACACACACACACACACACACACACACACACACACACACACACACACACACACACACACACACACACACACTGCCCAGGCAAGTAGTGTCTGTTGTAAGACTTGGTGCGAGTCGGGGCAGGTGAGCTTTCAATTATTCAGCGCGTCTTATTGTAGGTTCGTCGTTCTATTTTTGGAGGCAGGGCGGCAGCGGCTCGTCACGTCATTCGCAGAGGGGTTATTATGCGCTTTTCTTGGAAAGTATACTACACGGCATGCAACTTACATCGTGATACGTAGAATAACTCCGTATATGGTGCTGGAGTCGTATTAGGTCGTAATCATAGGGAGAGTGGTAGTGTTGGTTTCGCTTGTGTTAATGGCTAGGGTGAGTGGTGGTAGTGATGGTAGTGGTCGTGTTGGTGGTGTAGGTTGTGGTTCTGATGGTAGTGGTGGTGGTGGTGGAAGTGGAAGAGGAGGTAAGAGTGAAAGTTAGTAATGGTGGGGGTTGTAATTGAGGTGGATGAGGTGACTGACTGGTGAAGGCGGAACTAGTTTTTGTAAATAACGTAATGATGGTAATGCTTGTACTTGTCATTCATTACCCGAGTTCGTTGTTTCTTGCTTTATTTTGCAACAGTTTGAATATTCCTTTCTAGAAAAATAAAATTTAGTATCACCAGTAAGTTCAAAATAATCTTCAGTGGTACAAGACCTTACCCCCTCTATAGAAAACACCTTTGTAGGCTCCCCCCACCACCATCACTCTGACTCACACTTACACACTTACACATGGAAATAGACCAATGCCGTGTGAAACTGAAGAGCACTAAGATTGACACTAAGATAACGTACAAGAGTTTACCATAAAGGTGAATAATGGTTTATAAACATAACACTTTCTTACTATCCACCTACCAGACAAAGGTGGAAGGAGGAGAAAAAAAAGTAGTCAAAGGTGAAAGATATATGCGTTTTGATGATATATCAACACAAATTCCGTTTTGGTATATCCAGATCGAGTTTGCAGGAATGGACAGCAAATCTAGGAAGCGCTGTGTCGAATATCTCGTCTCAACACCAACCTGCCACAACATACGGCTATCAGTGGACGATTCATCCAAAACATTAAAATTAGACATTCACGAGTGGATAACACATGCTAGTCTTTATCTTCCCGGGCCATAACCGGGACTGTTTTGAACTGGTCTACAGATTTACGAAAATACTTCTTGTGAAACTACAATAAATCACACGTTACGAATTATCAGTTTTGGAGGATTTAAAGTGAAATTTAAAGAAAAGAGGCAATACTTGATTCGTAATTTTGAACGCAGATGTGAAACAGACTTAGCTTCAACAAAAGTTTTAACAAATAACAAAGCTTTCCAGTACGATGGTTTAAAACATAGCAAAGAAATAGGATAAAAGTTGCTCGTCATGAAAAAATAAATATTCGTTATTTGAAAATGTCACACTCACAGCTATTTCAGACGTGCGATAGATGTGTGTGTATTTCTTCATGATATATGGATTCACCTAAACCACACCGATGGTCTGGCACACTGGAGACTTTCTCTACTTAAATCAAGTATCAGAAATTACATCTCATCCATATTAATCGATTTCTTGCTCATCTCGCTACACTGTGTTTTGCTATCATAGAAATATATAGTTCAGTGTACCTATTCAGTGCCCTCCATCCATTGAATAATTGCCTATCCCTTGACTAGTTTCAGTAATGCTCAATTTATGTTCTTGGAGTCTAGTAAATCCCTTAAAAACTCTCTTTAAGTTAAACTCGCAAGAGAAGTTTCTTTAAAGCAACCAACCTCATTTAACTTCTCTATGGAAGGTGAGTTACGAAAGGAAAGAAGGAAGGAAGGAAGGAAGATGCATGTGTGTGTGTGTGTGTGTGTGTGTGTGTGTGTGTGTGTGTGTGTGTGTGTGTGTGTGTGTGTGTGTGTTGTGTTGTGTTTGTGTTTGTGTGTGTGTGTGTGTGTGTGTGTGTGTGTGTGTGTGTGTGTGTGTGTGTGTGTGTGTGTGTGCTGGTTAGATTGCTATAGTTTCTCAGGGTGTAGAGACAGAAGTGTGGCAATGATCTTGCGTAATAGTAGTATCACTTTTTTGTTCATGAATGTCAGTCAGGTCACGTTTGATAATACTTTTGTAAGCATCTCAGGTTAGACTTTACTCATGGAATAGATATAATTTTGTCAGTTGTGTCTTGTAATCAAGTGAATATCATCTATGCTAAATTATTCATAGTAGTGTCTATGCAATCGTTGGTGAGTAAACTTATTGGTGATGGATGGCTTATTCTTATCTAAATGAGTAACTGTCCAGGGAACAGTTTGTGAACTTGTATATGTGT
>JAXIVD010007172.1:7500-10000 GCA_036785275.1 Cancer borealis
GAGCGGCGCGAAGCTGACGCAGGGCGAGGAACCCGCCCTTGTTAACCTAGACGTCTTCTGACGTGGAAAGCGAGTCAACAGAGTGATAAACATCCCAGGAGTGGCGAGGTGTATTCACGCTGGAGTTGTGGCCGTTCCGGGCATACAAAAGCCAATGTTTGCTCAATTACAGTCCCTTTCTTCCCGACTTTCCTTCCCCACAACACCATCCGCGCGGGCTTTGGAGGCACTCTTGCACTCTTCTCTCTTCTTCCTTCCTCTTCCTCTGAACTCTTATTATAATGGATAGCACTAATTCTTTCCTTTCTTGCTTTGCATGGTGACTGGTTTGCATTTTTCCCGATGGGAGTTTAAACTTGTTTCATCCAAGAACAACGAACCTACACGGCGTCCTGCAAGTTTTTTTTTTCTATATTAAAAAAATCACGTAAATTGAGCAAAATTAATATTTTTTATATGCAAAACTTTTTTGCGCTGGTTTGTAAGTACTTGTGCATTTATTTTTTTTGTGGAAGTGTATTGGTATGTGTCTGTGGGCTGGGTAGTGGCGTGACGACGGTGGTGTTGCCGTATTAATGCACCTTGTTTATGTTCACACTTTATCATATGAAATTATTATGTGAATTAGTATAATATAGTTTGAATATCAGTCTTAGATTCAATGAAGTTATGGGTTATTGTAAGCGAACATTTTTCTCACTCAATCACCATGGCAACGGGAACCAGCTAGGGCGATCTAGGTGTCGCTCACGAATACATTACCTGTCAAAACCAAATACTCTGAAAATTATTAAAAATAAACAAATACAACATTGTGCAGAAAAATCATATGTACAATAAAGCTTCTTTTTTCAGAATTACGATTTTTTTTAATTACTGGAGCTAAAAAAAAAAAACGCTCACACCTGGAAAAATACGTACTATTTTCTATAAACATTATGTCACCAGTATTGACGTGTACGTTTATACCTACATATATGCATGTGGAAGCCTTCCACACACACACACACACACACACACACACACACACACACACACACACACACACACACACACACACACACACACACACACACACACACACCTCACAATTACAAGAACCCTTACTTCCTCGTTTGAACGGATAATGATAACTGACATTCCCTCTATACTTGAAGTGGTCGCGTCCTTTCTTTGGCGTCTATGTATTTTGTTGTATCATATCCTTCTTGACGTTGTTTGGTGAAGAGTTCCTTGGATTCCCGTAAGACTCAGGCGGGAGACGTTACTGCTGGACAAAAGAACACACGGTAATCACATTTGGGCAGCAGCAAGAGAGAGAGAGAGAAGAGAGAGAGAGAGAGAGAGAGAGAGAGAGAGAGAGAGAGAGAGAGAGAGAGAGAGAGAGAGAGAGAGAGAGAGAGAGAGAGAGAAAAAGAGAGAGAGAGAGAGAGAGAGAGAGAGAGAGAGAGAGAGAGAGAGAGAGAGAGAGAGAGAGAGAGAGAGAGAGAGCAAAGTAACTGGTCAACAAAGCTCTCAACACCTTCAAGTGCATTATTAGGGTCAGGAATATTGGTTGCTCCTTCACGGTGTGCAGCCTCTGCGCGCCTTGGGAGAAGAGTTGACAGTGGTTGGTTTCGCATATAATAATTGGGTCTGATTTTGTCTCTCTCTCTCTCTCTCTCTCTCTCTCTCTCTCTCTCTCTCTCTCTCTCTCTCTCTCTCTCTCTCTGTCTTTCTCTCTCTCTTTCTCGCTCTCTCTCTCTCTCTCTCTCTCTCTCTCTCTCTCTCTCTCTCTCTCTCTCTCTCTCTCTCTCTCTCTCTCTCTCTCTCTCTCTCTCTCTCTCTCTCTCTCTCTCTCTCTCTCTCTCTCTCTCTCTCTTTTTTTTCCCGTGAATGATAAATATGTTGTAATGTTTGGTTTATTGTTTATGTGTAAAAGTGTGTTTATATTTTCACTAACATTTTACTGTTAATGAACCAAACCAAATGAGCTGCAGCCAGAACAACGTGAACACTAGATAGTGGTCCTGATTGTGCAACCCCGATGTAGGATGGATGACCTGTTTTTTTCTTATATTGCATTAATGATAATAATAATAATAATGATAATAAATGTAGTTTCTATTTTTTCTATCGATGGCTAGCATATTCATTTTCTTCCTTCCTTCCTTCCTTCCTTCCTTCCTTCCTTCCTTCCTTCCTTCCTTCCTTCCTTCCTTCGAGCGTCGTTTTTCGTATCTCGTTCTTCGTTTTCGGAATTCATACGATATTTTTTTCTCAATATTTTCATTTTTTTCAGTGTGCAGTTTCTTTCTACATTCTCATATCGAGAATTGCTGCTTCGTCCATGGTGTCCACCTAGAATTTTGTTTTTCGGTATTTGCTTAAACGCGCGGACACACACACACACACACACTCTCTCTCTCTCTCTCTCTCTCTCTCTCTCTCTCTCTCTCTCTCTCTCTCTCTCTCTCTCTCTCTCTCCCTCCATTCTTCGCCTTTTTTGTCCACTTTGCCA
>JAXIVD010007172.1:15000-20000 GCA_036785275.1 Cancer borealis
AGTTGTCAGAAGGAAAATGGTCAACTATAGTACTGGAAGGATACTGAAAAGTAGGAATATATGTCATTAACTTTACTTACCCGGAAATTATTTTTTATATACAATTAGGAGTGACTGATGTTTCATTAAGAAAACTGTGCTGTGACCGTATTGGTTTTAATATTTTAAACAGTTTAAGATAAAGTTTATTTTGATATGATTCATCGTATAACTACTTCACCAAATTACATGTCACCTTGTGTAACTATCTCAAAAGAATCATCAACGCTAGACTTGTCGGGAGGAGTTGTGGAGGTTGTGAGGTATTATGGAATGATGTTCTGAGCTTGGAAGCCGTGAACACTTGCCTCCTACAATAAGCTGCAATCACGGGGGCCAATGATCGGAATTGGATCAGCAAATCAAAGTCAGTATTGTGCTTTGGTGGTAATGTTCTCTTTCCGGCAGGATATGGCGCTGCGTCACCAAGGACTCAAAATGGCAAGATTTTCTGCATCTTCTATGGCCTCATCGGTTGTTCTTCTGGAATCCTATTTTTCAATCTGTTTCTGGAGCGCATCATCACCTTACTTGCCTTCATCATGAGGTTAGTATCGTCCCCACACCCTGTACGTGTTCTGCACTAACATAACATGAAAAAAGACCCCCTTACCGCTTCACGAAGGGCTGACTCGGACGACTGAATTACCACAATTCACCTGCCTCGAGTTTTCCAGGCATGTGCAAGTCACTATTTCCCGACCAACTTTGCGGGAGGATGGACAATTGAGTAGGTTGTGCGCCATCTCACTAGATCACGACTCACACCGAGACTCGCAACGCTGCTATACACACTATACTATTATACTCACTATGCCCATGAAGGCGTCAGAAAATCTCTCTCTCTCTCTCTCTCTCTCTCTCTCTCTCTCTCTCTCTCTCTCTCTCTCTCTCTCTCTCTCTCTCTCTCTCTCTCTCTCTCTCTCTCTCTCTCTCTCTGTAAGTATGTAGAATATAATGACATATAGCATAGCATATAAGGACCGACCTGAAGGCATGACTCATGTCTGAATTTTTTACGACTTTTCACAAGCCAAGCATGTCAGTGGAATGTTTTTTTTTATTTATTTTTATTTTTTTATTTTAGTCCTGTTGAAAAGTCTGTGGCCGACACATTCAATCCTTAGAATGAGCTGTTCTGAGACAACACGAATAGTATGTATATATATATATATATATATATATATATATATATATATATATATATATATATATATATATATATATATATATATATGAGTGTGTGTGTGTGTTAATGATAACAATAATGATAGTAATAATAATTATAATAATAACAATAATTCTGATTCTGATTCTGATTAATAACGCGTAGGGCATCAGTTCTGGTGCATATAAGATAATACTAATAAAAATAATGATAATACTGTAATAACAATAATAATAATGATAATAATAATAATGATAAATGTAATGATAATAATAGTAATAACAATAATAATAATAATAATAATGATAATAGTAATAATGATAATAATAATAATGATAATGATATGTAATAATAATATTGATAATTACAATTGCATGCGGTGTTCATATATTCCACTGAAAGTTATAGTTTGAATGTCTGTTTAGTCTGATTCATTCCATGACGTGTGTGACTTTGATTCCAAACGTGCTTTAACACCCATACGTTTCCACTTGCCTTAGGAGTCGCCACGAGATGAAGCAGAGGCGGCGACCTGCTGCGGTGGGAACAGATAGTGTGGTGGAGAACGGGGAGCGACGAAGTTCCCAAGACTCATTGGAAGACTCCAACCTGGACTCGTGGAAGCCCTCCGTGTACTGGGTAATGTTCTACCTGTCCATCGCCTCGATCATCGTTGGCTTTCTCGGTGCCATCATGTTTATGGAGGTAAGTCAGTGAAGTGAAATATTGCCAGTCGCTTGCACACACACACACACACACACACACACACACACACACACACACACACACACACACACACACACACACACACACACAAACACACACACACACACACACACACACACACACACACACACACACACACACACACACACACACACACACACACACACACACACACACACACACACAGAAACTGGGTTCTGCAAACATATTCGTCGTAATGTGAATTTCAATAAATCATATTCAATAAGAATACTGCTAATACATTCCACAAGGGAGAAGCAGACCTGCGTGTATAGCAAAATAAATGTTTGGAAATTAGTTCAGTGACGGATTTGGGGAAAGGGTGGGGAGGTAACTGAAAACAAAGAAGTGTTACTACTAGTGGTGGTGGTAGTGGTGTGGTGGCAATGATAAAACGTAATGATGATGATAATAATCTTAAAGATAGTTGTAATAGTAATAATGACGTTCAACAATATCGTAGCTGATAAGTAAGAATATATAATATATGGAATGTGCAGAAAGGCTCTTAGCAAAGCAGGAAGTCTTAACGGAAGACTATCAATGAAGAGTGGGTGTTGCCAGAAAGATATTGTCTTATTGAATGTTGAAGAAGTTATTTTTTTTAATACATAGAAAATTGCAGTCTCTCTATTCATTCAACAATATTACAAAAATCCTAAATTTACTTCTTTACAGTTAATGTCCAACCGTCATGTGATTGATTATTGCTCAGAAGGATCTCTTGACAAATGGCTAAATAATTCCGAGTAGAGCCATCAGCATGAGAGTGGATAAGAAACTGTCTCATCCAGGAGGTCATTGGCGAATAATAATATAATGAATTACAGAACAACACTTTCGAAATTTGTATATTTGTCACACTCTACCAAAGTTTTTTTTCTCGCAGATGATGTTTGACTGTGCAATAATGCAATGCTTGAATACATCACCGTAAACGTGGTTATTGAAAAAATAAGTTTTAAATGTATGTCATTTGACATAATATTTGGGTATTATTGACAGTACAATTGATGGCAAGAGTAATCAAAGTGTTTATATAAGGTTTGGTATGTCAAATATGAGGAATATAATTAAACATGGAGATGAAAGCAATGCAACAGAGAACCCTGAGATGGTTTGTGTTAGAATTTTTAACCTGAATAGAAGGGGATGAGTGAGAGAACATAAGAACATAAGAAATGAGGAGACCGCAAGAGGCCAGTTAATGACCTACACGAGGCAGCTCCTTGTCCCCCACCCTTGGAATAATCCAATATTTAGCCATCCCACCTGTCATCCCTATCCATACTCTGATCCGACCGTCTTTTAAAGCTACCTATTGACTCAGCACTTACTATGTGTCTATCCAGTCTATTCCAATCGTTCACGACTCTGTTAGTGAACTAATATCTACCTATGTCTGTCCTGAATCTAAGTTTTTCTAGCTTGTACCCATTTACACGTGTCCTATCCTGACTACAAAATTAGAGTGAACAAAGAATAGGTGTATGGATAAAATCAAATGGAGACCTCTGCCCATGATGACGTAAAATCAAAATAGTTATTTACATTCATTGATAGGTGTAGGTTGCAATTTATACTTTTCATTTGTAACATCACCTCTCACTTTTGGTTTCCTGCAGATTGAGGAATGGACCTATGGAGACGCTATCTACTTCTGCTTCATTTCCTTTGCCACCATCGGCTTTGGTGACTTTGTTTCTGCTCAGGTACAGTTAAATGCTAGGCCCTATAGGTTATATTTTCTCTTGGGTAAATGTTAATGTTTCAAAAAGATACATGTCGTGCACGTATACCGTTGTTATGTAGATAACTTTTTTTAGAGGTGGATTTCATATGAAATTCCTGTTTTTTTTATTATATGATCTCCATTCATCACGTCACCAGCTGTTAGCCAAATAATAGTAGTAAAAGCTTGTAGCATGTTCACATTGCAGTTTTCTATAAGAAAAGGGAAAAAAAAATCAGTGACAATATAATCTATAAAACAGCTTAGTAGATAAATACAACATCGTTTTTCAGTCGTAAATGCATGTCATTAGTTGTCACCAGGATGGATTTGCTATAGCAGCATAGTTTGGTTAACATTTTTTTTTCACTTGTCTAGCATTTAGGCATGTGTTTCATGCACTGACTTTCTCCAACCTAAAAGATAGACGATATGATGTCGTTCTGCTTGTACTTAGTGTTTCTAAAACATATTTTAGAGAGTAGCAATTGTAGAATATTATTAGAAGTTTAGAATAGAACAAACTCTCATATGCTATCTAAATTACGATGTTATACTATCTTGCATGAGTATTTTTTTTGCTTTTCACTCTAAGTAGAGATATTAACTGTAGCCCATGCTTAATCTAGTAAAGTCTTCAGTATCACTTAGAATTACGTGTAATCAGAGGATGAAAGAGAAAATAGAAACCGTGATCAGCTTCAATGATACGTCACCTATTGTTTTGACTTCTATATACTGAACTGTAATTAAAAACAAAAGCAGAAACAACAATTGTATATATATACACATAGATATATATGTAATACAGTGGTTAGCCTTCGGGCATGCGAACCTAGGGTCCCAGGTTCGAGTTCCAATATCCGCTGGTCTATAAATAGGCTATAAATAGGCTAGATAATTACAGCACTCATTCTCTTGTTATTTAGTTGGGCTTCACCTTTGTTTTACTGTGTTTTCTAACTCAGAAACCCAACGGGTTCTATGGGCCGGGTCTGCATGCCTACCGCTTCTTCAACTTCACCGTCCTGGTGTTGGGCTGCTGCTGCATCTACTCCCTCTTCAATGTCATCTCCATCACCATCAAACAATTCCTCAACTGTATAATTAAGGTAATATGCCTACTCCACAGCCAATCTCTCTCTCTCTCTCTCTCTCTCTCTCTCTCTCTCTCTCTCTCTCTCTCTCTCTCTCTCTCTCTCTCTCTCTCTCTCTCTCTCTCTCTCTCTCTCTCTCTCTCTCTCTCTCTCTCTCTCTCTCTCTCTCTTTATTTATTTTTCTATTTATTTAAACATGTTCAGTATATATATATAT
>JAXIVD010007173.1:0-20000 GCA_036785275.1 Cancer borealis
GGAGGAGGGGGGAGGAGGAGGATGAAGAGGCTATAGAAGGGAAGGAAATCAAGGAGGAGGGATCAAGGGAAGGTGAGGGAGGAGGAGGAGGAGGAGGAGGGGGAGGAAGGACAGTTGGTTCCCTATTATCATGAAAGCTTTCAAACAAAGAAATAAACAAACAATAAAGACGCTTCATCACGTGACTCACTTATGGGCAAACAAACAAACAAACAAAACAAAACAAAACAAACAAATAAATAAATGAGATTGATAAAAAGAAATTCACAATCTTGCAAAATTATCATTTATTATATTTTTTTTTCCGTCAAATTCTTATAAGTTTAACGTAATTTCCATTCACTTTCATAACCTAATTCTAATTCTAATTTTAAAATCGATTATTTCCTACTTAGAAAAAAATATATATAAGGTAAACAAAAAATTAATAGATAAATCAAAACATAAATTCGCATCGCCATCACACAAATCCCTTTATATTGACAGTCATTTGTTTTTCATAAGGGATCGAACGTGGTATTGGATCCCTGAGGCGGTGTTTATATTAGGCTTATTTAGAGAGAGAGAGAGAGAGAGAGAGAGAGAGAGAGAGAGAGAGAGAGAGAGAGAGGAGAGAGAGAGAGAGAGAGAGAGAGAGAGAGAGAGAGAGAGAGAGAGAGAGAGAGAGAGAAGTAAAGAGGAATGATAAAGTTATGGATAAGAGGAGAAGGAGAAGAAATAAATGAGGATTGAGAGATAAGGGAGAGGAAGGGAAATAAAAGGGAAAATAGAATTAGTAGATAAAAGGGGAAAGACAAAAGGGAGAAAGAAGTGAAATAAAGTTAGTGAATAAAAAAAAAAAAAAGGAAGATAAAGAACTAAGGGAGAGGAAATTATATCAAAATAAAGGGAAACAAGGGAAATTTCGTCTCTAAGAGGGGTTAAGGGGAAGGAAAAGATCTAAGGGAGAGAAAATTATATAGAAACTAAGGGTAACTAAGGGAGGAAGGCAAGTATTGTAGGTAAGGGTAAGGGGTAAGGGGAATGCTGTCCTAAAGGGGGGGGTTAAGGGGGGTTAAGGGGGGCGAGAATCCATGAGACCAGTGATGGATTAGGATGGATTACTAACAGCTGTCTAGGGGGGGGATTAAGGGGAAGGGGGAGGGGGTAAAGGGAATTATTGAATCTTATTGGGTGTCATTCTCTCTCTCTCTCTCTCTCTCTCTCTCTCTCTCTCTCTCTCTCTCTCTCTCTCTCTCTCTCTCTCTCTCTCTCTCTCTCTCCTCTCTCTCTCTCTCTCTCTCTCTCTCTCTCTCTCTCTCTCTGTTCTCTCTCTCTCTCTCTCATACCCTTATTTACCTTATTTGTTTTTTCCTTCAATTTGCATCCCTTTTTCCCTTCTCTCCCCTTAGATTTTCCCCTTAAATTTTCCTCATATTCCTTCTCCATTTTTTTCCTCCGCTTCCTCTTCCTCCTCCTCTTCCTCCTTATCTTCCTCTTCTACCCCTTACTTCATCCATTCCTCTTCTTTTCCCTCAAATTCTGCTGAAACGAGAGAGAGAGAGAGAGAGAGAGAGAGAGAGAGAGAGAGAGAGAGAGAGAGAGAGAGAGAGAGAGAGAGAGAGAGAGAGAGGAAAAAAAAAAAAGGATTTATTAATAAGATAAGAACTTTTTTTCTCTTCCAATTTTCCCCTTTTTTTCCCTGTCTTTTATATCAGGTTCTTGCAATGTGAGGGTTGAGAGGGGAAGAGAATAGGACGTTTGCCCTGACTGGTGGCGTGAGGGGAAGGGAGGTGAGGGGAAAGGAGGGGAGAAGGGGAGAGGGGGGAGGAAAGCAAAGGGAGAGAGGAAAAAGGGAAACAAAGAGGGGAAAGGAGGGATGGTTCTCACGTGTATCATTACCTTCCGCTGCATGATCACCCTTCTCCCCTCTTTCCCCTCTTTCCCCCTTTTTCCCCTGTACCCCCCTGTGTGCTCCCCTCACCCCCTCTTTCACCCCTTACACACCTCACCCTAGAATACCTCCTCTTCTCTCCCCTCTTCTCTCCCCTCAGTCTCCCCTCATTACCCCTCATCACTCTATTTATTGACTCCCCCTTCACTCCTATTACCCTTTTCCCCTCGAACCAAATAATAACAATAGTAATAATGGTAATAATAATAATAATAATAATAATAATAATAATAATAATAATAATAATAATAATAATAATAATACGTTTTTCTTCTTTTTTTTCCACTTGATCTTTACTTCACTCATCACCACATCTCCTCCTCCTCCTCCTCCTCCTCCTCCTCCTCCTCCTCCTCCTCCTCCTCCTCCTCCAGTACGTACTCGTTCGTACACTCAAGGCACGTGAATAAGCCATCGGAAATTGCCTCATTACCCGCTGAAGGGCTTGTGGGGCGTGTCTGAAGGAGGAGGAGGAGGAGGAGGAGCGTTACCCTCCCTCAGGAAATTGGGAATACACGCGGGCCTATCTCTTCGGTACCAGCCTCCTCCTCCTCCTCCTCCTCCTCCTCCTCCTCCTCCTCCTCCTCCTCCTCCTCCTTCTCACATCATGAATCTAATAATAGTGGATTGAAGAACGCTCTTGTAGGTGGAGTTTTAGCTATGTGGAGTGACTTCTCTTAACCCGAAGGTGGAAGGAAGGGTGTGTGTGTGTGTGTGTGTGTGTGTGTGTGTGTGTGTGTGTGTGTGTGTGTGTGTGTGTGTGTGTATGTGTGTGTGTCTATTATCACACTCGCTGTTGTCAACCTTATGTAACTGTGACGTGAGAAGGTTAAATGTATTCTCTCTCTCTCTCTCTCTCTCTCTCTCTCTCTCTCTCTCTCTCTCTCTCTCTCTCTCTCTCTCTCTCTGTTGTGGTTGGTATAGTGAAAAATGATTGATATGAGCGGACTAGGAGGTCTTGGAGGGGGGGTCGGGGGACGAGGGAGGCGGAGGGGGGGGGGGGGGGGTGAGGCAAGCTGTTAGTTGTTTGCTTCGCGCGATAATCTGTCAAATGGGCAACCGATGTGGGGATCCAGATGGCGTTGTGACTATAGGCCTACAGGGGGGGGAGGGGAAGGGTCAGTCAGTTCAGTTCAGTTCAGTTCAGTTCAGTTCAGTTCAGTTCAGTTCATTTCAGTTCAATCACTTCAGTCACTTCAATCCTGTATGACTGATGGATGAACAAACACCCCTCGAGCAACGATGTGTGTGGGCGTGTGTGTGTGTGTGTGTGTGTGTGTGTGTTCATGTGTGTGCATGTGTGTGTCTCATAGTGAACAGGAATAATCACACTTTTCATAAACATAACAAAACAAAAAACATAAATTACAGAAAATATATTAGTAACTTACAAAATCACAACCGTTATCTTTATGATCTTTGTAATCACTATAATCATTCATATTTTCTATTTTGTCGCCTTATATATCAACTTTATTTGAGAAGCACTATACTTTACATGGTTGAGGTTGTATATAATGGTTAATAAGTAGTGGTTTGTGAGTGCTTGTTTAGCGGTGAGAGGGAGGAAGGGAAGGAGGGAAGGAGGGAAAACAACGGTAGACAGACGAAAGCAACGCCATCTGTTGGAAAAATCTGTCAACTAACGATTCAACAATGTAAACAGTCTTCAGTGTCTTGTTTTAGGTCTCGTTATATGCGCAGTAGTAACGTGTCTCCCTCCTAGAACTACTGAACAAGCTCGTTAAGATTACTAACTATTTATATGGCTTGGTGTGTGTATGTGTGTGATTGGATGTATGTATGTATGTGTGTGTAAGTGTATGGATTGAATATACAGATTGGTGACTTTTAAGATGTATCAGTGGTCGTGTTATAACTACTAAGGACTAATTGGTTGCATGACTTGTCTTGTTCAGTAGTTTGGTGAAGAAAAAGCTTAAGGAAAATTTAAAGTACATTGTAAATATAGCAATGTAGTTTTTTATATTTGATTCGTAAGTTTATTTATTTATTTATTTATTCGTTAATTCGTTTGTTGGACTATTTATTAAATGTATGTATTGATTGACTCATGTTAATTTGTTTAATAGTTTACTCATTTGATTATTTTTTTTGTTTATCTATCAATCTATTTTTCAAATAATATATTTATTGCTTCATTTATATACTTAATCATTTACTTATTATTGAAACTAATCACCAGTTTCCTTAATCACTACCTTGTTATAATAGGAAGCAAGTCTTTAATTAGTGAACCACCTCGTTTATCTTCCTTACACCTCTGACTTAACTGACTTAACTGACTAACTGACTGACTGACTGACTGACTGACTGACTGATTTAAAACATTTCACACCGTCATGACAACAAAATGTATGATCACATGTTTGTTTTTTTACCAAAGGAATGTACATTTTCAAACTACTCACGTCCTATAACAGTATTTTATTCTTAAATTATTTCTTCTGAAGGTTTTATTTACATTTTTTTTTCCTATCTCTTTCTCCTCAGTCTTTCGTCATTTTCTGCTTATTAATGAAATTGTAATAATTATATATTATTATCATTATACACCCCAACATTACCCTCGTTACAGTGTCGTTAACTGTTGTTGTTTTTTCCTATTAAATATCAAATTATTATTCCTGTTTAAATGTTCGGGAAAGTTCGTTCATAGTTTTCCGTCAGTTCATGTAGTACAAAAAATAATGAAGTTGTTGTGTTTGCATTTCTCTCATCTACATCTCCATTAATCTTTGCATGCAAAGACTGTTACGAGCAATAATCACTCATTTCAACCTCATTCCTGCCTCGTCACTAGGGCAGACAATAGGATAAAGAAATATATATAAACCTACAAGTTATAAAGATGTCACATTTCACCATAACTTTCCTACAAACATCATGAATAAAACACATTACACAACACCACCACGTGATGTTATGTTATGTGCTGTCAGGAGCGTCAGGTGACGGAGTATTAGTGTTATTAGTGCTATGTGTTACGCAGCGTCACGTCACTGTGTTTGTGCTTCAAGTCACAGCCAAACAATGTGCTGCCTGGCTACACATTAACCTTATCGTGTGTTGAGGCCGCTGGGTCGTGGGAGGATGTATATAGACAAGGGGCAAGGAGGAGGAGGAGGAGGCAGACTGGGCAGGCTTGGAAGATTGCCTCAAAGAATACTTGGCTTGAAGGTTACGCCATTTTCATCAACGCGTCTTATGATGGCGGGCATGTGATGAATATTGATGAGGGTTGGCGGGCCGCGTGGCGAGGCTCAACATGTGCAGTGAGAGGAAATATTTCATGGGGCAGAGACAACGCAACCAGTGAACCAGCCGTACCAGCCGCTTGTTCTGGCAGGGGTACCAACCTAGCACTCATTCCGTTGTTCCTAATGCCCCCTCGTAGCTGCCGGTCGGTGGTGTGTGGTGTTGTAGGTGTAGCAACACTTAGCAACATGTTCCCTTTAGTGCGTTGTGTTGCTCAAGTGTATGTGTGTGTGTGCGTTGATCCTCTATCCTCAGGGAAAAAGAACATTACAATAATAACTTGTTAACTCAATTGACGGAGAGAGAGAGAGAGGGAGGGAGGAAGGAGGGAGACGCTTGGAGGCATTCCCCCCCTCAACACCCCCTTTCCTTCCTCTCTCTGTCGCTCCCTCTAGTTACCCCCGACTTCCAGGCCAGAGTTGCCACGCAGCGCATAGTTGTCAACACATCATCATCGATCTAAAGTATTTTTCTGTGCCTTCAACACACTCTCAGCGAGACATCAGCGTGACCACACTCTCTTTGCACGTGAGCGTTGAAGGAAAGCAGTGTGTGGGCGGCAGAAGACACTACCTGTTGTTGCAATTTAAATGGGCGAGCGAGTGGGTGGGTCCCGCGGGGGTAGCGTTGTACCTGGCCGCTAGCCGTTGTGCTCCTCGCCAGTGTACCTGAGGCGCGCACAGAGGAAGGGTGGATTGATCCTCGCTCCAGTTGGCTGTGATAGTTGATAGTGGTTGTGATGCGGTGATATAAGTGTGTTGTGTCCTACAGTCCAGTGCACCTTGATGAACCAAGCCTTCTAGCGCCTTAGTGGAGTGCGTGAACGAGTGCGTGTGTGTTCTGACGTGAGGGGGAAGGAGTGTGTGGCGGAGTAAAGTTTGGAGTAGTACTGGAGAGACTTCAATAGGCCATGTGCAAGTGTTCCTTTGTGCTCGTGGCCTGCCTCGCGGTGGCCTGCCTCGCCGCGGCCACTTCTGCCCAGGAATACAGCGTCGACCAACCCACCGTCGGGGATGATATGGCACTTAGTAAGTATATGATAACGACGCAGCGCCTCTCCCTGCTGGGCGAGGCGGGGCGAGGCGTCTTGTCTTGGTGATGGGAGGCGAGGGTGTGGTGTTGGGGGGTACTGTTACTAATGGTATTTTGTGGTATGGTTTATCTGTGGTTAATAGTGGTAAGTGGTGTGGTAGTGTTTAATGATACTGTACGGATTAGTTTTTAGGCCTATGCTAGTTTTGATTAATTATATTATGGTTATGATTTGTCTTTCTGTATTCCTAAGGTTATATTGAGTTAATACACTAACCTCATATACTTCAGAGTATATGAATTGCGTAGTAAGTTAAATATTCAGTATCTCACTCGCCTTGATCGTGGCAGAAATAAATTAAATGCGTATTAGACCAAAAGGCGAAGGACAGTAGTATAGCGTGTGGCAGCAAGACCAGACCAGACCAGACCTTGGCCGAGAACTTGTATGCCTCGCACCCCTTCAACTCCCCACCACCACCACCACAACGGCCGCAGCTACAGTCAAGTCGAGGATCACTTTCTAGTTACCTTACCAACTTAAGGAAAAAAAAAACTTAATGGAGGAGTTGGAGTAGATGATTTGAAGGCAAAAAAAACTTAATGGAGGAGTTAGAGTAGATGATTTGAAGGCGGAGTTTCGTGTGAACCTTTGCGGATGTAAGCATGAATTAATTTTCTCTTTAAAGTCGTGCATTCACATCAGTTTTTTTGTTTCCATGGTGTATATCAACCTTTTCTAATATTAAATCAAGTAATGCAACCCTAGGGCACGTGAGGGTATGGTTAACTAAACCAGCTGCCAGATGGTTCGCCCTTTGCAGAGTTAGTAGTGGTGGTGATGGTGTTGGTAGCTCGGTACCCGCCCTTCCTCGGCCACTCACCCGCCTGGTTACGCTGTGTCGCCGCCCTTCTGCGTCCCCGCCTCGCCTCGAACCCACAAGTCTAGTTTTTACCAGCATATTCCACGAGTGAACTTAAGTCAATGTAGAGGAGCTGGGTCATCTAAACCACTGTTAAAAACTATGCACTACTTAATACTGGACACATGGTATTAATCCGTTGACTTTATAGTAAAAAAAAAAAATCGGCAAAACTTGTTACAAAGTTCAACACCTCACCTCTCCACCACGTGCACAGACTCGAGGCATGGAGGCTGACCAACCACTTAGAAACTTCCTGTAACTTGTCTCGCCACTCGAAGCATTTCCTGGGTCGAAGCTGGCCTGGAAGGGTTGTTGGAAGGGTTGCTGGCCTCCGCTGCCCAGGGTGAGCCGCGGATCAACCCTCGCCAAGGCCTACATGATATTGTATTAAAAGATTTCTTGAAGCTCTAGTTATAGTGTCAAGGTCATATTTTGTGTATCGACGCACGCTGTTTTGATTGTTATAAGTTTATTAAGTTGTATAAGAAGCATTGTGTTTCCCGTTGCTTTGACAGAATTTCAACGATTAACAAAACGCTTAGCCAGGAGGTTGTATGAATTCTTATTGCTCATTATTTTGCACTAGTTTTAAGAAATAATAATCACCTGTGTAGATATTTCGTCAAGGCGAAGGTAACTATAAATATAAGATTCACTCGCCTGGCTGTGGAGTGGCAGAATACGGGACTTTAACGTATTTTTTCCTAGCAGGGAGAGTAAGTTAATTGCCGGATATATACAATTTTTTTCCTGTGCGTGTATAATTACTTGTATCCTTACTTATTATTACTACTACTATGGTGTAGGAAGGACTACCAGACAGGCTTGGGTTGGTATTGAAATGAAAGCTGCCATGATTTCAATGTAATAGACTACGATGAAGAGAGTCGACCAAGACCAGGCTGAGAAATCTCGTCTTCCTTACACAGGCAGACACATTATCATTCACTGTATTAATCCTCTTTGAATTACACTTTATTCTCATTACTATATTTGTTTTTGACGTTCGTTTGATTAAGACTAGAATTTTTCATTAAACTTCCACCATCGCTTTTACTACACCGTAAATCTGTACTACACTGATGCATTAGGTTATGTTAGTGACAAGTACTCTGGAACTCGGCCTGTCAGTGAGTTACATCGGGTTAGGAAGGAAGTTAGGATTCGAATTTTCCTGATGCATTGTGGGTCATCGAGTATAACTGGATAAACTCTAGGCATGTTAACTTCCAAAATAATTACATCAGTGGCTTTCGAAAGTTTAATGACATTCAACTCCGTTTTTTTTTATTCAAACGAGTATTGTAAAGGTCTTGAATATAACTGAATAAACTCTACGTCTATAAAATCCATCAAAATACATCATCCGTCTCCTTTTCTTTCGTTAATAATAGTCTCTATTATTACGGTACAACTTGAACTATTTCTTTATGATAAACTTTGAAACCCAAGTCGTGGTGAAAAAGTTATCTGCACTCGCGTAATGAACGGTTCCTGGACGAGGTAATGGGAGTAATAGCAGCACAGTTTCCTATAAAAAGCAGACTGTCCTTGGCCGGTAATGGTGCAGTGAAAGTGTTTCGTTTCTGAAGCTCCGCGAACCCAAGGAGACTCGAACCTGGTGTGAAGCGGAAAAAAGTTGAAGCATTTTGGGTTGGACTTTTGTCGCTTCTTGTCTGTTGTTCCTTTCATGTGAGAGTTAATAAAGCGGCGGCCGTGGCATACTTAATTCTTTACTAGTGTTGAGGTATTGCAGGAAGGTGGGAAGAGATGGCTCGCTGGTTTCGTAAGTTTCCGTTAAAATCGACTCCAAGGTTGTTTCAGATGACAAGCGAGCGAGTGTGTGATGAACAGAACCAAATGAATGGCTTGGAAGACCTTGAACATTCCGGTCTGTAAATAAATGTTCAGTAATTACCTTCCTGCGGGTGGCGAGGACGTGAGTTTCTCTTGTTTTGAGAGAATACAAACACCATTGTATAGAGCAGAAGCAGCACATATTATGACAGGTGACGCGGGTTTATTTATTTTGTACCTGTCCGTCATGCATTGCTTTATTACCTACTGTATTTACTTCCCCTTCCTGAGTCAGACTGGTACGCTACACGTCCTTATGTTTAGGTGGTGGTGGTGATGCGTCAAAGGTTACTTACGCATAACCTTTACTCGTAGTTTTTGTTGGGTGTTCAAGTGAATGGGATGACTCGTAGTGTAGGCGTGACGTCAGGATCTGAAAGGCCACTTGGTGCTGGCTTGTCGTCGACCTGCCTGGGTGTTGATGGTGATAGTGAGGCTTCCATTGAGGTTCATTATCGTGGTTCATTATCGTGGTTTGAATAGAGTTGTCATCGGTGAAGCGAGTGTGTATAATGACCTTGTATTGTTCCGCTTCACTCTGGCATTGGTGTTTGATTGCCTTGCCATACTTCCATCTGGTGAACAACACGATTATGATGAACTTTAAATTATAATGTTATGTTAGGTTTATTGAGGTTATGTTATGTCGTTACGAGCTGCGATGTTCTAATGTTGGACTTAGAACAGAAGCGTTGACAGGTTTTACTTGTGATTTAATTATTTGTTGCATAGTTGGTGCTCTCGTTAGGTTCTGGTATTGATATCAACTCTTCCACTATACACAGTTTCTAGAAGTGTAGGAGGCGCTGTGTCCACTATCCGGAAGGTTCAATATTGGTTTGGTTGTTTGGTTGATTGAGAAACAAATTAGTGTATGCATAGCAATGACTCCATGTTCCGGAATGTTTAGGTGGTGGTGGTATTGGTGTGTTTTAAGGAAACTGTCATAGCTGCTATAACTTCATTGATAACAAACATTTTTTCTTTATTTTCCAGGTGTTCGGAGTGCAGAAGTGTCTCTGATCTTCGACAGTACAAAGATTGTGGTTAATCCTGGCGACCCGTTGTACCTTGACTGTGGCGTGCGAGGGGAGATGCGCTCCTGCATATGGGGGAACGAGAATAAAGAAATTTTCCAGGTGAGACTATACTTAAGACCAAGACGTGACTGTGTGCTCCTCAACACTATTGGATCCTACTTATTTAGGTGAAGTTTGTCTACTCAAAATAAACTTGTTAGAATATTTGATACGAAAACGAGTATGCAAAACTGAAATACATATATGACTTAGAAATAGTGTTATGGAAGAGTGGCAGTGTTAAAACTGTAGGCACTTTGAACAGGTGTTGAAAATTTAAGATATAATAATAATACTCCTTGTTAGAGGAAATATCAATGATTTTGGAAGTGGAAAATGACCTTGAATTCGTAGAAGATAAAAAAAAAATACGGGTTCTTTTTTAACTTGAGATATAACGATATACGTCAGGAGTTCAATACTGAAGGAAGCATTGCAAGGCCGATACAGTAAGGCAGGAGTAATAATGTGCAAGATTCTGGTAATAAAACTGACACTATATCGCTTTAGTCACGTATGTTGGTCTGATAACTATTGTGTGATGATTAATGTTATAAGGTGTAGTGACTTCACAAATAAATTACTTAATATTACAACCACTACTAAAATTGGCGCCAATCTATTAAATACACTACTGAATGCAGGTCTGAGTGCATGGAAGCCTGGCCTGGAGCACCATTAATATTGTCGTATACCATGTTTTTTTCTGGTTATAAGTTAGTTATGTCACGTTTGAGCGATAAAAATATACTTTTTTTTTATTTAGAATTCTACAAATCTGAGAACAATAATACACTTAATTGCATAAAGTGTATAATAGAAACACTTAATATCTTCCCCAGAAAGACTACTAGTGTGGAGCGATCTGAACTTTAATTAAATGTGCGAAAAGGTTAAGAAAAGTATAGTAAATCTGTAGTGAAGTATTAATGGAGTATTATAACGAATATTGTGAAGTAGAACGGACTTAGCTATGCATGAGATGACTTTGACAGATTAGGTTACATATAGAAAATGGATGAATGTAACCTAAAGTTAGTTAAATTGTTAGGTCTAAAAAAATCTTTGGGTTTGTCCCTACCGCAAACTGTTAGTGTTTCTCGATTTCAATTCACTGTTAGGAAAGAACATAAAGCATTAAACTGACTGACGATAACTTACTGGAACAAACAGGACAGAAGTTATTATTTATTATGAAAACATCGACCATTGCATCAAAGATCCTAATGAAGGACAAAATTGTGAGAAATGTATTGTCAGGGCGAGTGTTGTAAATTTGTATCTGCCTACATCTTAAGATTCAGCGACGGTTACCTTAACATAAACTAAAGCGCCTTCCATTATGCTTAAATACATAAATCCTGTGACGCAGAACAAAACTACTCGTTCCATGAAACATGTCATCTGATTACCTTTCTTTATTTTCTGTAATGATTGATTGCAACTTGCAGGAGGCTTTTCATATCACTTCCAGAGTTTATTTTGAAATATTTTCCATATATTACGTTACTGAAACTGTTACGCATTGCCTTGCGTCCTCAAAACTTAACTTGGCGCCGCGAATGCATTGGACACACTTGAACCGAGTAAGTTTGGATTTAACTCCACGGAGACTTACAGCTATATTCCAGCCACTTGACTAGCGTGCATAATTCAACACTTTATATAATGGACCTGACTTTCAATTATTGCCATGTTCTGCCACCTTCATTTGAGCGTATTATGCCTAGATGTGTCCATTTGTATCTATATTGAGTTACCTGTTATTCTAATCAAAATAATAATGTATACAATACAAAACTATATTTCTTCCTCCCAGTATGTCGTCACGCTTACAGTTGATTCCTGCCTCAATCACGTGGTCACGATCAATTTTCATTTAAGAATTTCGTTCTTTATCGGTATTTAAGGCACAAGAAAGGTAGAAATAATGGTTTTAATTCTAGATTACATAATAGGAAATCTACAGAACCACCTAACACGGCTTCCACACACAAGACTGAGATTCCAATTCCCATTCCAGGTTGAGGATGTGTACAACAACCTGTACGACGGGTATAGTAAACCTGAGAACACTAATGGCAACGAATGTGGCATGATAGTGAACTCTGTCAACACCCAGCATCACGGGGAGTGGACGTGCACGGTGTTCGTGCCCGGGAACTCCTTGGTCGGCTCCAAGCAAGTGGTGGTCACAAGTAAGTACTGAGAGTGTTGACACTTTCCATAACATGTTCATTGGTTCAGTTCAATGTTTTCCTTCATATCTGTATGTAGTTAAGTATGTTTGGTGTTAGAACTTCTGAATGGGTTTACAAATATTGAACTAGGCAGGGTGGAGAGTTTGAATGATGGTATTGCAAGGGAAGTTTGGTATAACTAGTACGGTAACGTTTTCGTTACGTAGTTACGAGTACGTTGATGTACTGATCCTGAACCTAGTCCAGCTTAGTTCCTTCCTGTGTGGGAGACCATTTGCTCGGTTATAACTCTTAAAGGTTGTCAGGATAAAGTAGTAGTATGTAGAAGTTTAGCTTTTCCTGTGATCCCACTTCTTCTGTTCAATGGTTGTCATTAAGCGGTTTATAATTGGGTCTATACTTCCTATGGTTTCTTGTCACCTGTCCATCGCTGTGAAAATTTTATTTCACTCATATATTTACATAGGTTAGAATAGTTAATGGTATCTGCTGTTGACTTACAAACTTAAATTTATTCCAGTTAAACCGACGAGTCCAATCCTGGAGATTGACAACCGAGACAGATTTGATGTGACCAGTATGGAAGACAAGTCCGTGGTGTGTTCAGTGGCGGCAGCGCGGCCAGCTGTTGAAATGAAGTGGTACCTCGGCGACAAAGACATCACAACGATGTCAGCTAAAGAGGAAACTCTTACTGACAACATGGTAAGGGTTGAGGCGTCAGGAACTGCCTTCCTCACACCTCAATACACTAATATATCATTTGATATTCATAGCAAAAAAATATATTCATATGTGCTGTAATTAACCAATAGCATTCACTGTATTTCCAAATCAGGTGTGGAAGAGTGAAATTGTAATTGAAAGTTCAGAAAATTTTAATTATTGTATTAAAGGACTGGGAACAATGAGGTACCATAATAAATCCTCAATCCATCTATATAAGTGGCTTCTATCCCCATTAAAAGTGGGTAGCCATGACGAGCCATTTATGGTTCAGGGAGTTTACACTCCCCTTCCTCTGTGCCTTGTCTGGACTTACGATAAAATAGTGACTTCCCAGACTCCTCGCTCGGTCTTTTTTAGTTGTCTTTTACGATCTGCAGGGAATACAGTGGTAGTATTGTTGCAGCCTGTTGCCCTAGATGGAAGTAACCTAAACAGGGAAGTGTTAGTAAAGTGTAAGCCTTGTAGGCAGTGCACGGGTGGAGTAAAGCTTCACAATACTTTGGGATGTGAGGACACTGGATGTCGCCTCTACTGTTAAATTTGATTGTGGAATAGTAAGAAATTAAAGTAAAGGTTGGCAGTGTTTGAAAGGAAGTGAACATAGGGTAATAGTGTAATTTTGTTATATTTATATATAAATTCAAAGTTTTAATTAGGAGCTGTAGAGAGTTAACAATAGGACTGAAAATACAATAACACAAGCAGTGTGTGCGCGCGCGCGCTTCTAGTAATATTGTTTGTAGTTTTCCGTAGTTGAGTTGTGATAGTTTGCTGAATATCCTGTGATCTTTAACATTGTAAGAGTTTTGCCCTAAATCAGTGTTTTCTTTCCTGTGCAGGATATCTACAAGAGCGTGTCGACCCTCACCAGAAAGTTCATGCCAGATGATAATGGCAAGAACCTGGTGTGTAGCATCAATCACAAGACTCTCCTCGACCCTGACAATGCATCCGTCCCTGTCAGCGTTGTGTGTAAGTATTCAACATCGGGTGGAGTGGATAGGATAAGATATGATAGGGAGGGTGAAACTGTTGCAATTCCAAGGGAGCAGGGAGGGATAAATATGTTGGGACAGTGGAAGGAGTCTTAAATCGCGAGAAGGGATAGATGAGATAACTTTTAAAAATCTGCATGTTTGGATGGGTGTGAGGACAATGTTTGAAGAAAGACGGAGCAACAGCTGTTCAGTGGCTTAGATAGTCAAGTGTATGTTTCATGAGTAATATGATGCAGATTAACTGATTGTATATAAGATTCATTCGCCTAAAGGTATAAGTGTCCTAGTTTCATTGAGTGTTAAAATGTATGGTACTATATTTTGGACTATTTTGAATATTTTGCACTATTACTATGGGGGGGGTGTTGATAATGAGGAAATGAGAGGTGTAGTGTGGTTTTAGAAGAGGAAGGGGTTGCCTGGATCAGCAGGTGTTTGCTGTGAGAAGTGAGAAATGGCGGGAAAAAAGAGTATGGGGTCTATAGAAAGCATAATGAAAATGATAGAAGGAATGGTGGACTTTTCAGGTTGTATGGTGTAGGTGGTAGAGTTAATAGAAGTGATTATACATGATTAATGTGTGTGAGGTGTAAAGTTTCGAGGAATATCACAAGTTGAATGGATAGACAGTGCAGTGTTAGACGAGAGGTTGTTAGATGGATGAACGGAGACCAATTGTGAATGCCTGAATAGAGACATGACCTCCGTTGAAAGTTATAGGTGTAAGGGAAAGGTTAAGTCTATTATTAATGCCAGATTAAAATGTTCTTGATATAAATCTTGACCCATAAAACCAGTACTGACGATGTATTCTTTTCAGTCAAGCCTATTGAGAAGAAAGTCACCACGTACTACCAGATCCAGCCTGGGAATGACTATGAGGTCAAATTCAACTTCTCTGCCAACCCTAAGCCTTCCATGATGGTGTGGAAGTATGGAGAAAACCTTGAAAGTCCAGAGGGATCCATCAATATTCCTGCCATAGAGGGACGCTATGCTTCAGATATGGAGGTAAAGAAATTTTTGTATCTATATTATAACTAAGGTTTCAAAGGCGTGGCAACCTAATGACCTCAATTAAGTTCAGTTGGAATGGCAGTGTTATGTAGCGTCAATATGAATTACTTTTATTGTTTTTTTCTTTCAATTTTACTGTCATTGGTATGTAAAGAAATTTGGTTACTACAAGTGCATTCTATGTGTTCACTTTGACTGATCACCACCATAGCATCAACACAGTTAGGATTGTTCATTGTGCTAATAGTGAATTCTTGTGATTTCCTTATTGTATGAATCCTCTTACTAATTCACAGGTGTTGGGCAATGACATGTACACCGCCAAGCTGACTATTCAAGGCTTTAGTGAAGAAGATTCCAACAAGAATTATTACTTGGTTGTGGAGAATGATATTGGACAGACCCAGTACCTGATCAAACTCTCCGTGCACGATGCTCCTTTAGGTAAATATATAACAACATAATAAATTTACACGATTTAGGTCACTACTGATGCACAAGCTTCACTCTAAATTCCCTTTTTTGAAAATATTTAAAGTCTAAATGTGTCCAGTGGCAGTGTTAAATTTTTATATTGTTTCATTGTGCTGTTACGGCACAGTGCTTTGCTTCGTTTCTGGTGAACTTGTGGTGGTCTTAATATTGCATCTTGCTAACCTCCCCATGCATGTAGAGGGTTGACATGCAGTAATAACAAGTCCGTTATCAATTTTATTGAAACCAATGTTTTTTGTTGCTTTTGTGGGTGTGGTAATCCACGTTTTTGTGTCCCAGTGTCCTTAATTTCAAGATGTCAACCATGAGTTATTGTTTCGAGCTTGGCATGAATTAACATAATTAGACAGAAAATAGCCAATTCAGTGTGTGAAGACCACTCCCTCGGCCAGCCAACACGGTAAGCCGTGAGTGTTCAGACTAACCCCGCTCCGCCCCGTCCCTGATGCTGCACCTGCACCCACCTATAGTGATCAGGTCACGACACCAACACTCACGTCTGTACAAGGAGACTCACTGGACCCGAGAGCACAACCATATCAGTTTAGAGATCTGTGATTTTACTTTTTTTTTAAAGGTTTCAAATAATTTCAGCCAATGAGGGAGACGGCAAATGGAGTTCTACAAGCTATTTAATTTTTAGGTAAAATAAGTATAGAACCAACTTTTTATGCAGATTAAGTTACTTTGGGGAGTCCTAGCCATCCCATGATGGAAAAGGTAAACCATTTTGTAGTTGTGTATTGTTGGTGGCCTTCCTAGTGCCTGGAAGCACCACAGACTGGTACTCGGTACTGATGAAGGAAGACGACCCATGATGAAGCCAATGAAGCATTATAATGGAGGCAACATTCTTACATTACCAATCTTAAATTTCATGGTCTATTCTTCTACTTTTTCAACTTTGGTTCTTGAAAGATGGTTTTGTCTTAATGTGCATCAGTTGTGGTGTTACATGAATGTTTGTCTTGTCTCTCCCCTAGATGGTGTCTCTGAAACAAGCAACCATGACAAAATTCCACCCTCTGAGTTATCAGTGTCTGATTTTGATGAGACAGATTCAAGTAAGTCAGGGTGCTCGCGTCCCTCCTGCCAAGCAGTGGTCATGTCCTCATGATATTACTTCTGTCACTCTCAGACACTGTTCTTGCTATGTTGACTAACATTTCTAGAATGTGAATGTACAACACTAAGTACTAACAAGTTCAAAAATTTTGTGATATTGTATTTGATCAATTGTGGGAAAGTAGAGTTCGAACTTTTGCAAGTTCCAGAGTTCATCTAGGGTTAGAGGGAATATCATACTGCATGAAACCTCAATAACGTAAGAATTTCCTCTTAAAAACACATTTTCCAAATAGCTTTGGGTACTTCTTCATGCGAGTGAAACGGGAGAAAGTAAATGGTGTTCGCGATGTATGAACTCTTCCAAGTCTTCTGGAAAATTCTTTCATCAGCCTCTTTAGTAGGAATTAAAGGAATAATTTTCAGAGGTAATGCTCTTCCAACTCGAAACTCTGCATGTCTTAAATGTTGCATGATCAACTTTATTTTGCATGTCTATGTGCATCAGTTAAACCATGTAATTAAACCCATTAAGTTTATTAACCTTGTATGTAACATTTGAAATTTCACCAGGAACTTGAAATTTCATATGCAATAAATCAAAATTGATGCATGATGGAAATTCACCTGACACCACAGTTTGACAGCTGTGGTGCAGGTGTTGTGCTCAGAGGCAAGGAACTTTTCTGACTGTTTGTACTTCTACCTCAGACGCCTTGAGTGGAGGAGCCATCGCAGGCATCGTCATCGTGCTGCTGGTGGTGGTGGTGGCCATTGTGGCGGCAGGCTATGCACGGTACCGCCAGATGTTCTGCTTTGGTGAGTACCTGTTGATGGATGGAAGAATGGGGTCAGGAGGGAGGGAAAGCCCTTATTTTAATTTTCAATTTTTTCTTGTATTTTTCTTGTGCATGTTTCTTGGGAGGAATCTTTACATCTAATTGCAGACTTGACTGCTGTACAAGTAAAACATTCATTGCAGTAAACCTCAGCCACATCAACAATTGAAAAATGTTTGCACATTCTTGGATTTATATTTGGTAGTGTATAGAATAGTGAATTGAAAATAGTTGGAAGTAGATGAATTAAGGAAAGGAAATTTTTTTACCAATTTGAAAAATTAATAGTATCTTTATCTACCTCAGACATTTGATCCACTTGCTTCATAATGTTTAATACAATAAAATTGGCAGCCTCGAGTGTTCAAGGTTAGTGCTCAGAATGAACACCTTTACACTTCACACACCTTGTCATGCATAGTGGTGCACTCATTTTGAAATATTCATACCTGAACACTTTGTGCTTAGATCTGGAGTACTAGTCCACTTTTAATACACCTTTGGTAAGCACTGTATCGCCTCTTTATGCAGCCTCACATCCACTGAATATGCATTGTTGTTTTCAGTTTACTCTGAAAAAAACTGCTTTTGTTTAATGTTTCATAGCGAATGTGTGTTCATTCAATGTTATCAACTAAGCACACCGTTGACATAGTTATTTGAAGTACTGTTTACCTACAGTAGTTGCCACCCTTGCCATCCTGGAGGTGGCTTCAAGAGATAATTACTTTGTGCCAAATAAAAAACTTTTTCCCTGCATAAAGAATGGAAAAGCCACTGCTTATATCATAATATTTTACATTAAATATCTAAGTTGTATCATAAAAGGCTGCATTTTCATTAAAATAAAAAGCTTGCAGTTGCCCATATCATGGATGCAGTAATTGATTTAAACCTGTAAATTACAAACAAAATTAAAATTAAATATTTTCAATTTGCTGAAGAATTAACTAGCTGTCAGACCAAAGAAAAGCATCAGTGTAACCAGTTTACAACTTTATGATTAAGAACCAGAAGCCTAATGGTCTTAATACTCCAATATTTAGGTCAAACAATGGTCATAAGATACAAGGTCAATAAATTCAAGGGTTCATAACATAGTACTGAAGCAAGGTCATCAATATTAATTTGGAATGTTATTATAATAGTTTCTCGCCATTAAGTTGTCGTTGGTTACAACATCTCTTCTGGGAAGCATCTTTCCAATTTTGGAGAACAAAAAATTAGTCCGGATTGAAAGCATAAGGCATCAAAACACTGGGACTGACCAGCTACTTTGTCTATGGAAAGTATTTTATGAAAGTAAAGTTTTCACTGCACGTCACAACTTACGTGTTTCAAAGCACTTAACATTTGTCACTCAGGATGAGTTTTAAGCTTGTTAGATTAATCTCTTCCTAGGTAAATTTAAAGGATTTGTAAAGTAAATAGTAACCAGAGCAGAGCAGGGGTTAAATTGGTCATGTTTAGATGAGATCATTTTCCTCTTCACTAGGTCACTGGATGCCTGCCCTTTGGTAAGGAATCCTTTGGATTGATCCTTAACCTTGTATGTCAAGCTTGGTTGGAAGGTCCTTGGTATGAAACTTGCTAGTGTTCGGAATCCAGTTGATAATGGAAATCACTTAAACATAAACTGTTCTCCAGAAGGTTTTGTGTAATTATTTCAGTCAATTGGGTTTTTTGTCTTGAGTTGTCCCACTTTTCTGGAGGTTTGAGGAACTGAGGAATATTTAAAGATGGTTATACCTAGCAGGTGTCCAGGGGAAGTGACTGTCTTAAAAATTCTGAACACAATAGAAAGACTTGAATAGTTTGCTTCCCTGTGAGTGTTTTGTGGGTGAGGTAGCAAGGGTTTCTTTGGTCCTCTCAATTTTGTAATCTGATTAGATATTTTCTTAGCTTTTCAAAGATGACGAATTATGCCAACCAGCGGGTCAGTCAGCCACCACAGAGGTAAAGGATGTTATGCCCTATACATACATACCATTGATTTGCTTCTGCTTTTGTCTGGAAATGTTCACCCTGTTGCTTTAGCCCACTGGATGCAGACTGTTAGCAGTGTAGGATGATTATGCTTCAGATGACCACGGCCACATTTTTGCAAATCTGCATCAACCTCGTCTCATTGAACACTTCTTTCTAGGTTCAAGCCTGAGTTACAGTGGATTTGAGTTAGTGTTTTGTTTAATCTCGGTGCAGTTTTTCAAGTATTTAATAGGAAGGTGATCCTGATTGTTTTTGAAAAAAAGTCCAGAAATATTGGTTACTTACATTTTGTCAATTTGCTTCCTAAAATTAGTTTCAAATTTTATAATTCCACTTATTTTAATGGAACAGTAGAATGGCAGGCTTACAGATCTTATCCTCCAGCTTCAAATAAATACCTAATGATAATTTCAAGCTTCATCAATATTTATTTGTCTGGTAACTTCAGTTAACGGCAGTGTATTAAAAAAATACCTGCAGTCTGTGTTTGGATCCAGGCTGGTCCAATCACTACTTGAGGTGGAGAGAATCTTGATTATTAGTGTTTTTTCAGCACTGCTC
>JAXIVD010007174.1:0-2500 GCA_036785275.1 Cancer borealis
GGAGGAGGAGGAGGAGGAGGAGGAGGAGGAGGAGGAGGAGGAGGAGGAGGAGGAGGAGGAGGAGGAGGGTATATTGAACACTTGAGCGTCGTGCAATTATGACAAATTTGAGTGTATACAGATATACACACACACACACACACACACACCCACACCCACGCACACACACACACACACACACACACACACACACACACACACACACACACGTACACAGAAACACACACACACTGTCAGTATGATCTAGACAGTAGTCGTGGCGGGCTGTGTGCGTGTGCGTGTGTGTGTTGAGAAAGCAGGAAGGAGCTACACACGTGAACGTAGTAGAGAAAACAGACACATAAACAGATAAAGGTGTACACAGAAAACGCACATGTAAATATATACTTTAAACCACACACACACACACACACACACACACACACACACACACACACACACACACACACACACACACACACACACACACACACACACACCCACACACACACAAACACCTGTCAATTGATATGGTTGCTGTAAGCTTGTCGCCACCACCACCACCACTACTACCACAATTACCACTACTACCACTACCACTAGTACTACCACCACTATTCCTTCTTCTGCGGAGAATTACTGCACATCAGGTAAGTTTGCATTCTTTATCTATACTATTATCATTATTATCATTATCATTATTACTATCATTAATCATGGCAGTGAAATCAATAAAATGTAACAAAATTCTAGTATACTCTCTCTCTCTCTCTCTCTCTCTCTCTCTCTCTCTCTCTCTCTCTCTCTCTCTCTCTCTCTCTCTCTCTCTCTCTCTCTCTAGGAAACAGAAACAACGATATGGAAGAGGCCGCAGAAGACGCAGAAGGAGGGGCCGTGGTGGCTTGCGATGGAGGGAAGAGGGAGGGAGAGAATAACTGCGGTGGAGGAAGAGAAGCAAGGGAGGGAAGAAGGAAGGAGGGAAACACAGGCAGAGTTGATAAAGAATAAGGGAAATGAAGACACACAGGATGAAGGAAGAACTGAATTACTGAAGAAAACTGTGAGAAGAGAAGCGAAAGAAGGGATTGGTAAACTAGACGATAACTCACTAAATAAAGAAGCAAATACGGATAAAGGAGAAAAACAATATAATCAAATGAATAAGGAAAATATATATAAAAAAGTAACCCATGAAACGAGAATAAACACGATGGTAAAGAAAATGGGAGAGGACTCTAGCTCAACGCGTCCCTCCGTCAGCGCCTTCAGCAGGAGTATTGAGGAGGACTCGAGTATAAATAAAGTGCAGTGTAAGGCAGGGAGCAGAGGTCATGTCTTCCCCGCCAACACCACAACAAGGGTCAAGGTGCATAGAGGAAGTAAGTCCATACACCTGTTTTATACACCTGCTCTGTATAATTTCGTTTTTTTCCCCTTAATACATAAATAGTTGATAATATAAGTGTTGTTATTGGTAGCGTTTGTTAGTGTGTTGCAAAGAAGTACGGTTTGGTGTTAATTCAAAGCTATTCTCCTCCTCCTCCTCCTCCTCCTCCTCCTCCTCCTCCTCCTCCTCCTCCTCCTCCTCCTCCTCCTCCTCCTCCTCGGGGTGGGGCTAAAGAGGGGGCACTGTTGCATCCTATGAACGGCGGGGACTTCGGAGAGTGGGGACACTATGACATGTGTGCACAAGACAGCTACGCACACGCCTTCCAGCTCAGGGTGAGACACACACACACACACACACACACACACACACACACACACACACACACACACACACACACACACACACACACACACACGTATTCCTATCATCTCTCTGCCTTTCAAAATAAGCCTATTAACATAACTAACACCGTAGGCATTGGTTTTTGGCTCTAATAGAACAACATGAGAAAGACGTTTTTCTCGTCAACAAAAGTAATATGAAATATAATGCTCAGTCTGTGTCCATTAGTGTCAATAACTTGTACTTCTATGAAAGCCGATGTGGTGTCTGTCTGTCTGTCTGTTACGCTCCACTTATTCACGAAAAAACATAATTCTACGATATATTTGAGTTGCCAGGAAATGTTTACCATTATAAGCGTTGTTACCTACAAATTATATTTACACTAAACACTTATTGTTTGTATAAACACTTGAGTCAAATAAGAGCCAGTACCTTATGTAAAAATATTGCAGATAAGAAAACAGTAACCAATAAGATATTTCATCACATTCTACTGTATACTTAAGTAATAAGATCTAGTCCTTTTACAAATTTCACCGCGATAGTCTTGCATGACCAGAACGCTTTTGATTGCTTAAGAAGCTAATTTTCATGAAAATTTACCCGAACATAATGTTGAATAAGTAAATGAAACACACATATTCAAGCAAAACAACGGACTTAACAATATTTAATATGAATTTTTCGAAATACGGTAATCAAACACGATTTTAATGATGATAAAAAATTGATACGATAATACAAAACACCTGGGATTTTACTGTGAAACACGTAATCGTTTCATCC
>JAXIVD010007174.1:5000-20000 GCA_036785275.1 Cancer borealis
TGAAACACGTGAGTAGTAGTTTGTGAGGTGAACTTTCAAGTGATTTAGATAATTCTGGGAGGTAATGTTTGGTATAATTATCTACATCAGTCATTACGTAAGGCTGATAACTTTTCGGAGAGTTTAGAAGGCTTGCCAACCTATGTTCTTACGTGAATTTGGTCAATAACCTTTTGGGGTGATGGTTATAGGTGATAATTATGGTAATCGGTCACCAGGCCTTTCTGCTTCATGAGTTCTAAATTTGGTGTAATAAAATAAAGCTAATTTTCTTGGTACACATTTCTTCCTCCAAAAAAACTTCTAAAATGAAGTATCTACGCCAAGGTTCACAATACCATACTCAGACAATAGTGCTTCTCAAAGTTCTAAAGTAATGTATTAATACGTCCGAGGAAGGACTGATGCAGTGACCGTCCTCTATTCCGCTGGCCACTTACTCCGAAAGGCCAGTGATAGTTGGCTGTTTTAATATAGGACTTGGCTCTATCTACTGGTGTCACGTGACGATGCAGTGAGCACGGTGGTGAATCTCCTTTTCGTTACAGGCAACATTGGTGAGGGTACACGGACCACAGACCCACGCCGGACCCTTGATGAAGTACTATACCTAGAACATGTGCCAGGTGCTGAAGGTGTAGGGCCGGCACGCACCACCACAACCCCAACCACGCCCCACGGAGAAGAGGTGGTGGTGGGTCGTGTGGAGGATGGCAGAAGGCGCTTCCCCTCCCACGCCAATGTTCAAGTGGAAACACTCATTCAGGAACAGCAATTCACCGCCCATGAACGTCTTAACCTTGCTGCGGCTTACTCTGGTGGTAGCATTCGTGGGCTTCCTTCTCGTCTTCACCGCCTCCCGCTTGTAGAAGACTCCCAAGTACCACCAAGGCCGACATGTGTCCCAATCTCAGCTCCCAGCACCTCACATTTCCCATTCACGTCACACTATGTCCCGCCCCTGCCCGAAGTGCCTCAGTCTGAACCAAACCAACACAGTCTCCTCAGCCAGTCTTTACGCCTTTCGTCACCCTTACAACGACCTCCACGACAATTTCCTCCGCTCCCTCAGGTGATGAAAAGGCCAAGACCAGCGTCCCTAAAACAACCGAGTGGGCCTTTCACAGCAGCCTACTTCAAGTCCTGGTCCTATCCCCCGAAAAAACTATATTTGCCGTTGCCCACCGTAAGCAAACCCCCAAGGTCGATTCTTCAGTCCTTACTCTCTGTACGGTCATCACCACCCCCAGCACACCAGCAGCACCCCAGGATCCAGCCCCAAACACTTCCATCACTACGGCCGATTTGCTGGCAGACACCTGATCATAGTCAGCCCCAAGACTTTAGTCAGCCACAAGAGTTTCACGAGCCTCAGGACCTTCACCTCCCTGCCCACAGACCTCCCCCTGCCCACAGTCATCCTCCTCCCCCTGCCCACAGTCACCCTCCTCCCCCTTCCCACAGTCATCCTCCTCCACCTGCCCACAGTCATCCTCCTCCCCCTGCCCACAGTCACCCTCCTCCCCCTTCCCACAGTCACCCTCCTCCCTCTTCCCACAGTCACCCTCCTCCCACTGCCCACAGTCATACCCCTGCCCCTGCCCACAGTCACACCTCAGCGCACATTTATCCCCTTGTCCCTGAGCACAGTTATCCCCTTGTCCCTGAGCACAGTTATCCTTCTGCCCCTGAGCACAGTTATCCCTCTGGCCCTGAGCACAGTTATCCCCCTGCCCCTGAGCACAGTTATCCCCCTGCCCCTGAGCACAGTTATCCCCCTGCCCCTGAGCACAGTTATCCCTCTGCCCCTGAGCACAGTTATCCCTCTGGCCCTGAGCACATTTATCCCTCTGGCCCTGAGCACAGTTATCCCTCTGGCCCTGAGCACAGTTATCCCTCTGGCCCTGAGCACAGTTATCCCTCTGGCCCTGAGCACAGTTATCCCTCTGGCCCTGAGCACAGTTATCCCTCTGGCTCTGAGCACAGTTATCCCTCTGGCCCTGAGCACAGTTATCCCTCTGGCCCTGAGCACATTTATCCCTCTGCCCCTGAACACAGTTATCCCTCTGCCCCTGAGCACAGTTATCCCTCTGGCCCTGAGCACAGTTATCCCTCTGGCCCTGAGCACAGTTATCCCTCTGGCCCTGAGCACAGTTATCCCTCTGGCCCTGAGCACAGTTATCCCTCTGGCCCTGAGCACAGTTATCCCTCTGGCCCTGAGCACAGTTATCCCTCTGGCCCTGAGCACAGTTATCCCTCTGCCCCTGAGCACCGTTATCCCTCTGCCCCTGAGCACCGTTATCCCTCTGGCCCTGAGCACAGTTATCCCCCTGCCCCTGAGCACAGTTATCCCCCTGCCCCTGAGCACAGTTATCCCCCTGCCCCTGAGCACAGTTATCCCCCTGCCCCTGAGCACAGTTATCCCCCTGCCCCTGAGCACAGTTATCCCCCTGCCCCTGAGCACAGTTATCCCCCTGCCCCTGAGCACAGTTATCCCCCTGCCCCTGAGCACAGTTATCCCCCTGCCCCTGAGCACAGTTATCCCCCTGCCCCTGAGCACAGTTATCCCCCTGCCCCTGAGCACAGTTATCCCCCTGCCCCTGAGCACAGTTATCCCCCTGCCCCTGAGCACAGTTATCCCCCTGCCCCTGAGCACAATTATCCCCCTGCCCTTGAGCACAGTTATCCAACTACCTCTGACCACAGTCATATCTCTGCCCCTGAGCACAGTCATACCCCTGTCCCTGAGCTCAGTTATCCCACTACCCCTGACCACAGTTATCCCCTTGCCCATGAGCACAGTTATCCCACTACCTTTGACCACAGTCATATCTCTGCCCCTGAGCACAGTCATACCCCTGTCCCTGAGCTCAGTTATCCCACTACCCCTGACCACAGTTATCCCCTTGCCCATGAGCACAGTTATCCCACTACCCTTGACCACAGTCATATCTCTGCCCCTGAGCACAGTCATACCCCTGTCCCTGAGCTCAGTTATCCCACTACCCCTGACCACAGTTATCCCCTTGCCCATGAGCACAGTTATCCCACTACCTTTGACCACAGTCATATCTCTGCCCCTGAGCACAGTCATACCCCTGTCCCTGAGCACAGTCACCCCTCTGTGCACAGTTATTCCCCTACGCAGCCTCCTGACCACACAACGCCCCAGGAGTTCCGTCAGTCTCCTGAGTACGTACAGCCCCACGAGCACAGTCAGCCCCAGGAGTTCCCTCTGCCTGGTGAGTCTGTTGAATCTCAGGTATTATTTCGGCCAGAGATTTCCATTCACTTTCAAGAGTCTCTTGAGTCACAAGGGGTCTGTCAGGCTCTTGAGTTAGCCCAGTCTTTACAGCTCCGTCAGCATATTGAATTCCTTGTCAATCATGACCGCTGTCCGCCCCTGGAGCTCATCCAGCCCATTGTGTTTATCCAGCCCTTTCAGCTTCGTCAACCTACCATTACCAACCATTACCAACCTACCACGCGGCCACCACCACCACCACCACCACCACCACCACCACCCCCACCACCACCACCACCACCACCACCACTATCATCGCCACCACCACCACTATCATCGCTACCACCACCACCATCATCGCCACCAGCAGCACTATCATCGCTACCAGCAGCACCATTATCATCACCAGCACCATTATTATCACCAACACCACCACTACTAACATACCCAACACCACCATTATTATCACCATCACCACCATTGTTATCACCAACACCACCACCATTGTTATCACCAACACCACCACCATTGTTATCACCAACACCACCACCATTGCTATCACCAACACCACCATTGCTATCAACACCACCACCACCACTATTATCACCAACATCACCATTGCTATCACCAACACCACCACCACTATCATCACCAACACCACCATTGTTATCACCAACACCACCACCATTGTTATCACCAACACCACCACCATTGTTATCACCAACACCACCACCATTGTTATCACCAACACCACCACCATTGTTATCACCAACACCACCACCATTGTTATCACCAACACCACCACCATTGTTATCACCAACACCACCACCATTGTTATCACCAACACCACCACCATTGTTATCACCAACACCACCACCATTGTTATCACCAACACCACCACCATTCCTATCACCAACACCACCACCACTATCATCACCACCACCACTATCATTACCACTACCACCACCACCACCATTATCACTATCACCATTATCATCACCACCACCACTATCATCACCACCACCATCATCATCACCACCACCACCACCACCACCACCACCACCACCACCACCAGTATCACCACTACCACCACTACATGACCCTATACAGTCGCCGCCGCCACTAATCGGCTGTCCAACACCATCACGAGAGCAGTTTGACAACATAACTCTGCCACCACCTCAGGATACACCGCGCGTTTGTGTGTCTCAGGCGTCGTCGTCATCATCGTCACAGCAGCAGACTTTACAAATGGATCAGGGTACGGATCAAATTAAAGTGATCTTGGAGTCAATTAACATGACATCGCCACCGCCACTGCCACAACAAGCATCATCGGCCGGGGATTGTTTATCTTCCGCAGACTCGTCCATATGGCTAGATCAGAGTTTGCCCCTTATAGCACAGGACCCATTACCTTCACCCAGGGTCGCCATAGAAGAGCCCATCAGTCCGCGAGAGTACGTGGACAAGTTGAAACGACGTTTTCTCAAGTCAAAACGACGCAGTCCATCTTCCCTACACAAGGCTTCTTCACCATCACGTCCATCTCCATCACCGCCACGACTGTCGCCACAGCCGCCACACTCGTCACTGCATCTCTCGCCACACTTGTCACCAGGTATCTCGCCACAGCCACCACACCTGTCACCACACCTCTCGCCACAGTCGCCATACCTGTCACCACGCCTCTCGCCACAGTCGCCACACCTGTCACCACGCCTCTCGCCACAGCCACCACACCTGTCACCACAGCCACCACACCTGTCACCACGCCTCTCGCCACAGTCGCCACACCTGTCACCACGCCTCTCGCCACAGCCACCACACCTCTCGCCACAGTCTCCACGCTTGTCACCACACTTCTCGCCACAGTCGCCACAGCCACCAAACCTACCACACCTGTCACCACATCTCTCGCCAAAGCCACCACACCTGTCACCACATCTCTCGCCACAGCCACCACATCTCTCGCCACAGCCACCACATCTCTCGCCACAGTCTCCACACTTGTCACCATGTCTCTCGCCACAGTCGCCAGTCTCACCAGCACGGCCTAGGTCACAATTGCCACAAGATTTAACGACAAGTTTGCCAATACGTGTAGCGTCAGCATATGAAGCATCAAGTCTGCTCATACCACTCCAGCACCACACAGTACTCTTGCCCACTGAGCACACAATACTACCACAACTCAACATACCAAGACAGTCCCCGAGTCCAACACAACACTCGCTGCCACAACATAGCTCACCAAATCAGTTAAGTGGGGCAAGGAAATCTGTAGCAACACAGACGTACTCACAGGCATTAAAAATATCACTGCCTGCACATCGGCAGCGTCTGCCCACTATTGTTGTGCACCCGCAGGTAATAACCGATCAGAAAAGTATTAATGTCCGACACGGAGTGAGGCTGCATGTCCAAAGGCCGCTACCGCCACCATCAACACAGCCGCACCCGTCACCGCCACCGCCACCGCCACCGCCACCGCCACCGCCACCGCCACCGCCACCGCCACCGCCACCGCCACCGCCACCGCCACCGCCGCCACCGCCGCCATCACCACCACCACCACCACCACCACCACCACCGCCAACGCCAGGGCAACAACCCTTATCAGAGCAGCGAGTCACGCGGACAAGGCAACGAAAAATTGATAGACAGCAGGAGGAGGCACAGCAGCACCAACCAATTATCCCTCAGACGCTGTATTGCTTAACACCACAAAACACTTCATCAGCACCAAGTACAATCCAGGAACAACCATGTCCACAGCCGCACCTGATGCAACACACGGGGCCACGGCAAGTTGAAGTGGAACAGTCACAACGTCTGCCATCAAAACCGCAAGAACAGCAGCTACAGCTAAAGCACTACAAACATCAGAGCCCACAGCGGATGAAACAAACGAGGGTGTTGCAACTGCCACAGCAGCAAAATCTGTTGCGATCACTACTACCGCAACAAGAGCAGGTGCAACAGCACGATACACTTGAGCAAGTTCAACAGAAGCAGCAACAGCAGCAGGAGGAGCTGCAACACCAACAACATCAGCGGGAAAAACCGCAAAATCAACAAGATCAAGGACAGCAACAACAACCAAATGAGGAGCTGCAGTTTGACGAGGCTTCACGGTGTGCTCAATTATTAACAGAGATACAAGACCAAATGACTAGGAAGCAGACCAGGACGAGCTCTTCGCAAAGGTCATTCCCCTCGACAGGTAATAAGAGGCGATGCTCTAGTGAGTCTCTTCCATCGACGTCAAGTGCGAAGAGATCACAATCTGCAAATTTATCGCGATTACAACAGCAAGAGTTGCCACCTTATCCAAGTTCAGGGAAGTCGGATTACCTAATAAAATGGTACGCGGGAATCTATAGACAGTTACGGAAGCTCAGTCTCAGTAAAGAAGGAAAACCATCAACTGACACTATTTCTGCAGCGTCGGTACCAATGGACGTTTCTGGTTCAGCCATGTGTATGGTTCCGCCAGTGAAGTCCTCTACTATCAAGTCCAGGTCTAAGTCTACCCCTGCGAGGTTCACTTCTTGCCTTGCCAAGCCTTCCCCAGCCAAATCTACCAAGCCCTCCCCAGCCAAATCTACCAAGCCCTCCCCAGCCAAATCTACCAAGCCTTCCCCAGCCAAATCTACCAAGCCTTCCCCAGCCAAATCTACCAAGCCCTCCCCAGCCAAATCTACCAAGCCCTCCCCAGCCAAATCTACCAAGCCCTCCCCAGCCAAATCTACCAAGCCCTCCCCAGCCAAATCTACCAAGCCCTCCCCAGCCAAATCTACCAAGCCCTCCCCAGCCAAATCTACCAAGCCTTCCCCAGCCAAATCTACCAAGCCTTCCCCAGCCAAATCTACCAAGCCTTCCCCAGCCAAATCTTCCAAGACTTCCTCAGCCAAATCTTCCAAGCCTTCCCCAGCCAAATCTTCAAGGTCTTCCAAGCCTTCCCCAGCCAAATCTTCAAAGTCTTCCAAGCTTTCCCCATCTAAGTCTTCCAAGTCTCCCCCGGCAAAGTCTTCTAGGCCTTCTCTGATGAAGTCCAAGCGTTCTTACTTTTCATCAGTGAAATCAGTGTCTCCCTCAGCCAAGTCTGGGTACAGGTCTAGGTCCAGGTCCAAGTCTTCCTCCACGAAATCCAGTTCCTCCACTAATACAAGGCCTTCCCATGCCAGATCCAAATCTTCTCCAGCCATGACGATGCATTCTGTTACTGAGGCGTCCCTTAACGAACCCTTCCCTGCCAAGGTGCCCCTTCCCGAGCTCTTTCCACTCGATTCATTCTATACTGAGCTTCCCTTTACAGCGTTTTCCGTTCCCGAGCTTTCCTTGGAATACAACTTATCTTCAGAGGAAGAATGTATTCCTTTTTCGTCGAAATCCCGCAGTAGGTCTAGGTCCAAGTCTTCCTCCACGAAATCTAGTTCCTCTACTAACACAAAGTCTTCTCATGCCAGATCCAAATCTTCCCCAGCCATGACGATGCATTCCCTTACTGAGGCGCCCCTTAACGAACCCTTCCCTGCCGAGGCGTCCCTTACCGAGCCATTTCCACTCGATTCATTCTATGCTGAACTTCCTTGTACCGAGGTTTCCCTTCCCGAGCTTTCCTCGGAATACGACGTATCCTCAGGGGAAGAATTTATTCCTTTTTCGTCAAAATCCCGCAGTATGTCCAGTAGGTCCAAATCATCAAGTGCTAAACCCTCCCTCTCCACCGAGGCAAAGTCAAAGTCCTCAACCTCTGAGTCCAAGACCACCTCTTCTAAGTGTAAATCTTCCGTGGCTAAATCTAAGCACAAGCCCAAGTCCTCTGCCAAGTCCAAGACTTTCTCTTCAAAGTCTGGCACCACTGAACACTATTTCTCTTCACAGGATAAGACTTCCCTCTCCACCAAGTCCAAATCTCTCCCTGACATATCAAAATCATCCCAGACAAAGTCCGCCATTACCAAACACACCCACGCAGTATACGGCGACTTATCCACAAAAGAAGCCTGAAAGGCAGACCCTGAGGCCGCACCAGACAAGTCTAGAGCATCTCCTGGCGGCAAGTCCTTCCCAACCGAGTCTAAAATCTTATCAAGCATGACGTCCCTCGCAACAAAAGAGGAAGAGGACCCCATAAATAGTGTACAGAAGTCCTGCTATAAGACAGTAGGAGGATGACTGCAATGACGCCGACGATGACGCAGACGTGGCCTTAGACATTGTTGCTGCACTTGTGTAAATGATTAGACGGAGAACGCCAGTCGCATCAAAGTAGCAACTTCGAACCTTCGTGAGGAGAACAGACGGAGAAAAAAAATTTTCTTTGATACTTAAACCCTTCATCATGTATTTGTTTTCCTTTGCTTCTTCAACTGCCTTATCTGGAGTCTCAATATTTTCAAACTCCTTTCCCCTTAACAAGAATTATATGAAAGGTAGTAATTTTACAAACCTTTAATACTGCAATAGTTCGTTTGATTTCTAAAATTTTGTTAAGTGCATAGCTTCTATTAGGTCATGCATGCTCAAGTATATGTTTTTAAGGTAAACTGAAATGTTGTGATAGCTTAGTAGTACAGTCTTTTTTTATGGATTTGGGTGGCGATGAGAATGTTTTTAACAAATTTTCGAAGTTTCGCTGAATATTTTAACTTTTATTTTATGAGACGATATTTATAAAATTGAATAATGTGCAAATAATAATCAATAAATATTTGGTAGCGATAAGTAGCATTTTTTTCCCTCCGTTATAGGAAGAAACGGACCTTCGTATTCACCTTCACGATATAATTACATATTTCCACTCCTAACCCCTTTGCTCATGAATTTAAACCTTCTCGGCCCACTCATTCCCAATACAGTATTCATGTTTATCCCATTCCTCCATCTGCTACAAATCGTCTTACCGCTCTCCCTGCTTCCTCCCCTATAGCCACCTCTCCCTAACACCCTATCAAAACAACACGTCAACATGTTTCCCAGCAGCAGAAGCCATACACAGCCGTTCGCATACTAGCCTAACTTACTGCTTCCTTCCCTTCCTCCTCCTCCTCCTCCTTCACTCTTGTTTTTGTTTACCCTCATTTACTAAAATATTCCTCCTTATCACTCTGTTCCTTCTCCTTCAGTCTTCCTTCCTTTCATATTTTCTTTCCTTTTCTTTCTTCCTTTTCTCTACGCTTTCAAGTCTACATCAATAATAATGCTATAACAGGCCTACCCTCTTAACCTCATTTATGTTTCCCCTTTTATATTTCTGTCCTCTTTTTTCCCTCTACAGCCGCCGCCCTTGACCTGTTTTTTGTGCTTCATTTTTTCTCCTACCTGTCGCGTTTAGCACTTAGTTGTCTGCTCCTTGACATATTTATCTTGTTACCTTGGTTCCCCCTATCCCCCCCCCCCCCAATTTTCCTCCTTGAACACACGCACACGCACACGCACACGCACGCACACACACACACACACACACACACACACACACACACACACACACACACACACACACACACACAAAATATATAGCTCAAAATAAAAAGCGTGGAAGGGTGAAAGGAAACTAGAAGAAAAAAAACCCGGAGAGGAAAGACATAACTGGTAAGAACGAAGAGGAAGAAGAAGAGAAAATAAAAAGAAATGAGAAGAGATGAAGGAAAGAGGGAGGGAGACGTGAAGGGAGAGGAGGAGGAGGAGTAGGGGGGAGGAGGGAGTGATAGTTGAGGGAGAGGCAAGTTAAGGCTTCTAAGATGGATGAATCGCGTAAATGGATGAGAAGAAGCAAGGGAGTTTTAAGACAGTCCTCTTGACGGCGGTGTTGAGGTGGGTGGTGGTGGTGGTGATGTGGTGTTGGTGGTGGTGGCTTGGTATAATATGGTGGAGTTATTGGTGGCGGTCTGGAATGGTGTCGCTAATATGGTGATGGTTTGATATTGGTGGTGAGTAGTGTTGAGTGGTGGTGATGGTGGTGGTATCGCTATTAATGGTGGTAGTTTGGTGGTGGTATTAGTGGTGAGTGGTGTTGGTACTGGTGGTGTGGTCTCAAAAAACCCATCTAAATGTGAGAGAACTTTAATGTCACTTGATAACCTATTCCTCCACCTTCAAGTTCTCCTCTTCTACACGTCTTTCTCCGCCTTCATTCCCTTGCCAATCAAACTAACGTCAAGTACCCTATAGATGCCTAGTTCAGGAGGATTATTTAATGACCAACAAGTAACCATCTCCCTATCAACTAGTGCTGTCGACCCTAGAATACGCAGGTCGCTAGTGGAGTTAGTAAAATAAACCCGATGAGTTTAATGATATATCAGGTCCGTGGTTAAAAGTGTTAGATGTGCTATTCATTTTATCAGTTATTGCAGGGTTTTTTCGTAGCCAAAGTGTATGTAAGTGTTCGTCATTGTATACCTAAGTTTTCTTTATATTTCTTGATAGTTTAAGCTTTCTGGATGAATGAAAAAGAGCTTAATTTTATATAATCATCAGACAACTGACCCCAGATTCGTATTTGATGAACATTTTATGGTGTAATCTTCACAGTGAGTATGGTGTTATACTTTTTTTTCTCTCTCTCTCTCTCTCTCTCTCTCTCTCTCTCTCTCTCTCTCTCTCTCTCTCTCTCTCTCTCTCTCTCTCTCTCTCTCTCTCTCTCTCTCTCTCTCTCTCTCTCTCTCTCTCTCTCTCTCTCTCTCTGTACCCCACATTCTGCTTGTCTGTCCTTGTTACACTGATACACGAGCTACAGCTTTTCCTCACTTAATCTATCCCGGCCTCCCCGCCTTAATGATCCTCTTACACAATCTCCACATTTCCACTTTGACAACATAATTTCCTTCCTACAATAAATACACATCTTTCATTTGATCTAATCCTTTGACTATAACTAATTGCTCTTTCCCTCCCCATAATTTGCCTTACTATCTATCACCTCTACTATACCGTCTACCTTTTAGATTAACATAGCACCATATGACCTTAGATGTCTGGCGCTTGCTCCATTTTGCACTAACTTTTATTTTTTTTTCTCTCTCTCTCTCTCTCTCTCTCTCTCTCTCTCTCTCTCTCTCTCTCTCTCTCTCTCTCTCTCTCTCTCTCTCTCTCTCTCTCTCTCTCTCTCTCTCTCTCTCTCTCTCTCTCTCTCTCTCTCTCTCTCTCTCTCTCTCTCTCTCTCTTTAATCTCTTTAAGTGCACGTGCATAGGCTTTTACTTCCTGGTCGCCTCTCAGTATGGTTGTGTTGCTGTACTCAAAGATGGTATGCAAGCTTTCCTAGATCTTCACTCCTCACCCCGACGCCTTGCTACCCTTTCACCCCTGCACACCTCACCCTTGCACATCTCATCCCTGCACACCTCATCCCTGCACTCCTGCCTCCATTGAAATCCGTGGCACTAAATAGTGTTAATCTGTGGGGAGGAAAGTGGATCACGTTCGACCGTAATATATGAATAATTAATTGTTTCTCTATAGATTTCCAAGGAGCACACACACACACACACACACACACACACACACACACACACACACACACACACACACACACACACACACACACACACACACACACACACACACGTGCATTATCCTTAATCCCTCGGCTTCCTATGCTTGCTTGCTTGTTTTCTGAGACGGTGAAGAAAAAATACAAAATTCCACAGGTTGTGACACCTTTCCATCTCTGTGACCTCGACCAGACACCCAGCCAGCCAGCCAGCCAGCTCATGTGGGGCACGGACGCTTTCTGCCTTTATTGATTATTATCATTATTACAACTATTACTATAATTACTTATAGTATCATTATTATTATTATTATTACTATTACTGTTGTCATTAAATTAAAGCAAGAATATAATTAACTTCGTCATGAAAAATAGCCGTTCATTTGACCATGACTAACAGGCCTAACGCAAGAAGTTGTTTTTTTGTGTTGTACATAAACTGCCTCATCAAGAAAACCATCGTTACCGAGGAAATACATCAAGATGCTGGAGCAGCTCAGAGAGACTATTAAATCATCACAACAAACGATTAGAAAGGTGTCGTGATTTTTAGCAACGACAACTACACGAGAAAAATGGAAGAATTTTAGGCCGATAGGAACACGTACACTATATACCTTATGAAATTATAATGGGATCCGTAATGTACATCAAACAACACCAGAGACAGGCGAAAAGTGAGGCATGACAATTCAACAAGGAAGCCAAGAACTTTTGAGTAAAACAGATGAGGAAAGAAGCTCATGCATCTGTTGAAGTTCCCCCAAAACTACCCCCTTACAAGCACTACCCAAGATGCACCAACCTGGCCTCCCTCTCAGACCTATTACATAAAGGCTCGGCAGCACTCCGCACCGACTAGCCAAGGTTCTTACATCACCAATGGGCAAGATGAACGGTGACCAAGAAATTAATTTTAGTGGCAAATTGTTGGTGAGCTTGGATATAAAATCACTACTCACAAATATTCCTGCCAATTGTGCCACATATGCAAAGGATTAGTGCATGCAGGCGTGAGAGAGTGCCGTGCAGTGGTGCAGAGAAGACGTGCCTGTCCTTTGCTTCGCCACCTGACAGTCCAACTTACATTCCTGCATCGACACCTTCAGTATGTAGCAGCTACATCAAGAAGCCAACAAAGATGCAGCAAAAATGTTATTGCCGGACTTAAATAATCGAATAAGACAATTAGAGTCACGAAACTTGAAGCTGGTCCACGCACTGGAATACTGCCAGACAAACATTGACAACTTAAAGTGTGAAAACAAGTCACTGAAAAAAGAAATAACTAATCTGCAGAAAGGAATTACTAAGAAGACTGACAATGACGATGATTTACAGAATTTGAAAGACCGAATGAACTACCAGGAACATTACTCGACACAGATTAATCTCCACTTCGCTGGTTTAAGAATAACTCCCAACGAGACATTACAAGAGACTCGAAACAAGGTTCAACATCTCCTCCAGGACCAGTTCAACATAAGGGCATTGCAGCTAGAGAGCCTACACATGGTGGAGGCTCAGTACAACCTAGAAATGTCTGGTTCCCGCACAAGGGTTACACAGTTTAATTACCTTGATGATAAACAACCCTTAGCTAATTCATCCACGCTGAACAGCTTGTGCGAACCGCCTATGCAAGCAAAGGAAGCTCAGTTATCGGCCTTGAAGCAGACAAAGAGTTCAGGTGAAATTGCTTATGTCAGCCACACGAAACTCATCCTACGTGACGGGAGAGAAAAGTCAGATATCGCAGCCCAGCAATCTTTAACGAGGTGTACGGTTGGTGGTGGTGGTGCTGGTGCAGATGATGGTGCTGGTTCTGGTGCTGGTGCAGGCACGGCAGCGCCTCCTGCTGCTGGTCTATCCTCAAACAAAGAAAACGAGGAACAACACACCATACAGACACCAAGTACCACACATAATAACACTAAACAGTCAACTAAGTAAATTTACCTGTCCAATGTTAAGACTGTTAAATTTACATGTGTGTGTGTGTGTGCGTGTGTGTGTGTGTGTGTGTGTGTGTGTGTGTGTGTGTGTGTGTGTGTGTGTGTGTGTGTGTGTGTGTGTGTGTGTGTGTGTGTGTGTGTGTGTGTGTGTGTGTGTGTGTGTGTGTGTGTGTGTGTGTGTGTGTGTGTGTGTGTGTGTGTGTGTGTGTGTGTGCGTGCGCGCGTGTGTGTGTGTGTGGTTTGCATATGCATGCGTGCGCCCAGGCTGATCTCGTAACCACTTATCAGACAACACGGCCGCAACCATTCTGGATTACCATTACTACAGTTTAATCATATGTTGACTGATTTGAGATCAATATTCTCAGGTATGAACACTCGTGGCTTCCTTCCTCAGGTGATGGAAGGGGCTGGGGGCTGGGGAGCTGAGGGGAGAGCGTGGAAAGAGGGCTGCGTAGGATATCAATAAAGGGCATGAACTTAATTGAGATACAAGTCCTTGAACTTGAACATTCTTCAAGATAAGTTTATCACATGGTAAAAATGCAATATCCGATTTCAGTATCACATTATAACTTCAACCTTTGTGCATCTTCAGGAGTGAATCAAGGCCTCTGAAGACTCTGACAGACTGGTGCAGCATGGCAGTGTTCCCGATGGAGCGGGACATGTACACATGGCTGGACGACAACTCCACAAGGCCACTCAATACCACCTTCCAACCTTCTTCTCTTCCTCTAGAAGGCACAGCCTTCACCTGGCTCGACGCATTTATATCGCCTGAATATTTTCATAACTATGCTATTCACAATATGTCGCTGGCGATGTTTGCTCTGGTGGCGCTACAGGATGTTTACACTAGCAACCCTAAGAGACTCCTCTCGCCCTTGACGCGGATGGCAGGACGCATTAAGGTGGATGTCTCACGCACTGTTATTAACATATTCAAAACCTTGGTGGGGCTGGTGCTACTGTTGTCAATGATGCCCATGATGCTGCCCGTCATGGCCTTCTTCTGGGTAACATCCATCCTAGTGAGGGCATGCTACGCCCTCCTGTGGGGATCAAGCGTGAAGAAGGTAGAAGGGCTGGACTGTGTGTGGGGGGTAGAGGAAGAGGGAAATAATCCCTTCATCAATGTGTGCCTACGGGTGCGCGGCGCCCCGTCCCTCCACTCAGTGCAGCAAGCCATCCTGACCAAAGTGATGGAGGCACGGGACAGTGACGGCAATTACAAGTACCGTAAGTTCCGCCAGCTGTTCTTGCAGCGGTGCGGCTACTGCTGCTGGAGGGATGACCC
>JAXIVD010007175.1:0-5000 GCA_036785275.1 Cancer borealis
GTTACCGGGCTCCCAGCCACACCAGCCATCCCAGGCCCAGACACAGACACAAGTGCAAGGAACATCACAGGCAACCTCTAAAACCTACAGACCAAAACCGATATGCAGCCGCTATCGACACGGGGACTGCTGGTATGGAAGAAAAGGTGAAGGGTGTCCCTTTTCACATCCCAAGGTGTGTATGAAGTTTGTAAAACATGGATTTGACAAGAGAATAGGATGCAACGAAGGTAGGCAGTGCATTGCTTTTCATCCTATGATCTGTAGAGACTCCCTACTTTGGAAAGTGTGCACCAACCTTGACTGTATGTATCCCAACATTAAGGGGACAAGGAGAAGGTAGCCTGTCTATTAACAGCCTGCACAGGAGGCACCAAAACAGTGGAACAGACACCACAACCCCGAGACAGACATCAAATCAGGGGAATAGACACAATTACCTTGAACCACAGACACCAAAACAATGGAATAGATACCACCACTCTGAGCCACAGAGTAGATCAGATATAATAGATAATAGAAACAGTGAGGAGAAGAATAACACAAAGGGAAATGAAAAACTCACTTTTTTAGGAAACCAAGTAGAGATGCTGGCAGCCCAACAAGAAAAAATACAGAAAATGATGGCCAATCTCATGAACCAATTGGAAAGACCAGAACCTTGGGGAAAAAGGTGCCACTGCTCCCACTAATAAAACTCATATCAACTAATATCAGGAGCTTATATCCAAGGAGCAATCAAAATAAAGTTCCACTACTACAAGAAATAGCCATCACAGACAAAGTACCCCTGATTGTCTTAACAGAAACACATTTACACAAGGGCATCCAAGATGAAGAGATAAGAATCCAACATTATGAGATTTTTCGCACTGACAGGAAGGACAGGAGCCATGGAGGAGTAGCCATGTACATCGAAAATAGTCTAGCAATAAATACAGAAATACTACTAAGCTTCTCCAACGGAACATGTGAAATTGTGTCTCTCTTCATCAAAGCAATAAATCTTGTGGTAGCGATGGTATACAGACCTCCAAACACAACTCAATGTCAGTTTGAAGATATTATAAAAAGGCTTCACAACACACTAGAGAACTGTCCGATCCAAATGCAGAATTTCTCCTCTGCGGGGACTTCAACTTCCCCCACGCTAACTGGGAATCTTTGGAGGTGGCAGGTGGAATGGCAGAGGAAAAAAAGCAAGCAAGATAATGGATTGCCCTCGCTGAGAATAAGTATTTGACCCAGTTCATCAACAAACCAACTAGAGGGTCTAACATCCTAGATCTGCTCTTTAGTAATAACCATGAAATAATACATAAATATGAACTCTTCCAGAACAACATGTCAGACCACAAAACATGTGAAGCCACTTTAAAAATCAATACACTAATGAACACAGTACCACAAAAGAAATGCAAAGCTCAAACAGAAATGGCCAAGCTAAATTTTTACCACATAGACATCAATTGGAATGATCTGAGGAACAACCTTAACATTAAATGGGAGTCAGCATTGGCAAATAGAAGCACAGAGGAAATGCTCTCTTTTTTTACTGCAACATGCGAGGAGGTATGTAGGGAACATGTGCCATTGAAAAGCGCCTCAAAAAATAAACAACGCATACCAAGAGACCGGCGCATTCTAATGAGGAAAAGAGGCCACTACAAGAACAAATTGACAAGGAATCCTCCAATAAACATAGAGGTCAAGCTACAAAAGGCTCTCCTGGAAATAGAGAACAACTTACTAGAGTCACATGAAGAACAAAGGAAGAAAGAAGAAGCACAGGCTGTGAAAAACATAAAGGATAATTCTAAATATTTCTTCTCGTACGCAAACAAGAAAAGCAAAAATATAGCAGTAGGTCCACTTGAGAATATGGATGGAGGCCTTGAGTGTGATCCAGTGGAAATGGCAAATATCCTCAAAGCCCAGTACAAGAGTGTCTTCAGTGTGCCTGACCCTAACAAAACTCTACACGACCCAGCAGTCTTCTTCAGCACGCAAGCAACCATCGCACAGACACCACAACTGACAGACATCAACCCAGAAATCGAAGACATAATTGAAGCTATTGATGCCATCAGCTCAGATTCTGCAGGTGGCCCAGATGGATTTAATGCAAAGTTGTTGAAATAATGCAAATATGAACTGGCGGTACCACTGAAACTAATTGCCACAAAGTCCCTTTCAACGGGAAATATTCCCCTAACCCTTAAGGAAGGGATAGTGACACCCATTCACAAAGGAGGAAACAAAGGACTGGCCAAAAACTACCGGCCTGTGGTCCTAACCTCTCACATCACCAAAATTCTTGAACGGGTGGTCAGAAAGCATCTCACTGAGCACTTGGAAAAGACAGATGCCTTTAACCCTTAACTTCCGGGTGGCTAAATTATTTTCCGTTCCCATCTCCGGGTAACTTTTGGAAAATTAGGAAACGCCAGAAGATAATTTTATCTATAAAAACCAAATTATATTTTTTATTCTGAGTGCAATGATGTACTAACCTGCGCGCTATGACCTATGGAAGTAAAGTTATTGTGTATCATAAATATCTTTCCGAAAGCGTGTTGCAGCCCGCTGTGTCCCGTGGCGCAGAAATGACCCGCAGTGCGATATCGCTGCCCGTGAATCTATCTATCTATCTCTCTCTCTCTCTCTCTCTCTCTCTCTCTCTCTCTCTCTCTCTCTCTCTCTCTCTCTCTCTCTCTCTCTCTCCTTTTGGGAATTTCTTTTAGATGAAATAATTGTACTTCCAATGAGAGAGAGAGACAATTTTTCGTTCATGGTCACACACACACACACACACACACACACACACACACACACACACACACACACACACACACTGACACAATGACCTGCACACAGCATTTTCTGATGTATCATTGAATATGACTGCACACATACGCACTAAGAGGGAGATATATATATATATATATATATATATATATATATATATATATATATATATATATATATATATATATATATATATAATTATATGAAAATAATGGGAAGGATGACACAAATCCAAGACTCACCATGGTAGCAACATCGCGCTGAACCACGTGCTTCTATCAGTAGCGACTTAGTGATGGACGGACAACTCCCCACCCCCCACTTGCCACAATCTCCACTCCCTCATCCTCCTTCGTCACCTCACCCTCACTCTCCTCCTGAACCATCTTTATCACCTCAGCCTCCTCCATCATCTGACCATCCTACGTCACCTGAGCCATCTTTATCACCTCACTCTCCCTCCCCGCACGTATCATTTCAACTTTCCCCGTCAAACATCTCTCTACTTGCCCAACAAGGTTCCTTCTCACCTCCCCGACCCCCTCCTCCCTCTCCATCTACAAACAGTAGAATTTTGCGCTGCATTGCACCAAAGAAGAATGTTGCCTCAGCAAACTCTGGAAGAAAAGAGATCACATATAAACATATCTTATAAGAAGTGTGTGTGTATGTGTGTCTGTGTGCGTGTGTATGTGGAGAGAGAGAGAGAGAGAGAGAGAGAGAGAGAGAGAGAGAGTAGGCTGTTGTGTACACACTGCCTCTCCCCTTTCCGCGATAAGAAGGAAAGGGGAGATAGCCTAGGCCGTAGACACACACAGCTGTCCTCCCCTACCACCTACACACTCACCCAGACACAATTTGTGTAAAATGAGTATTCAGTGAATTTTGAAAGTAACACTATTGTTGTTAGTACAATATAAATTATATCTACTTGCGACTGGTGTGATGCCCTCCGTCGAATGTAGAGTCCCGTACCAGGTCTTCTTTTTAGAATATCTTGAGGGTGTGATACTGCATGAAACAGCAAAACACCAGCAAACACGGGCATAGTTGGAGTAAAATCCTCACATTCGTTCCATCTAAAATCATCTGCATTTGCAGCAGCACCTGTGGAAGCTTGTGCTGCAATTCTAGGTCTCATTATAGCTCTGCTACGCCCACGTGACCTTCCATGCCCACGAGATCCTGTGACAGTACGTGAGATACGCATACTTGATGTTTGCTCCGTGTCTTCATCACTATATTCATCACTACTGCTGTCTTCAATTTCTTCAAAATAATATTCACTGTCCTCGCTCTCTTCAGTAATTTCTAAATCACTGTCATATGACATATGCATATCAGTATCCATACTGCCTCTTTCACCCGGAGGGTGAGTTTCACCCGCCGTGTCTAGGGAGGTGCCAGATGTTTTCTCCATGAAGGAAAAAAGGTAAGTAAGGCGAATTTAGATCACTCATAGTGACAGCTGAGTTAGTGGAAAGAGTTGCCAATTACTTATACTCGCCTTTCGACTTGAAACAAACGCGCCAAAATACGAAAACGCGGCGGGAAAATTCATGATTACCGGAACGATCACCGTCTCACCAGACGGAGCACTATGATCGTACATGTACGATCCCCGGATGTTAAGGGTTAATGAGGGTCAACATGGCTTCAGAAAAGGCCGATCCTGCTTGTCGCAGTTATTGGCACATCAAGAATCACTAGTGCAAGACATCAGTCAGGGTACAAACGCTGATGTGATCTATTTGGACTTTGCCAAGACCTTCGACAAAGTTGACCATGGCCTCCTCCTCCACAAACTAAGAGGCCTTGGCATAACAGGAAACCTCGGAAAGTGGATCCACAATTTTTTGACAGGCAGGATACAAAAGGTATCAGTCCAGGGGCACCTCTCAGACCCGAGTGAGGTGGTTAGTGGAGTCCCGCAGGGGTCAGTGCTGGGGCCTCTACTGTTCCTGATCATGATCGGAGACATAGACAGGGGACTCAAACATTGCCGGGCTACCTCTTTTGCCGACGACACAAGGGTAAAGAGGAAAATAAAAACAGAGAAAGATGTGGCCCTGTTGCAGGAAGACTTGAATCATCTACTAGATTGGGCTGTTACAAATAACATGGCAATGAACAGCGACAAATTTGAACTAATTAAGTATGGTCCTCTACATGACATCAAACAAGACACCAGC
>JAXIVD010007175.1:12500-21099 GCA_036785275.1 Cancer borealis
CTGTGCTTCAGTGGTGCAGTGGTTAGCACGTCTGACTACGAATCTACCCGAGTTGGATCCCGGATGAGAACAGTGGGTGCACAGCTCACCCAGCTGTTCATCCTCCCAAACGGGTTGGTTAATTGTAAGATTAAACGAGTACTTACCAAGTATGAAGTTTGATCGTAATTTCACGAACATTTAACGACGTCACGGTGGTGCACAATGAGAGACGCTCTACTACCATTCCACCATCAGTCCGTTTAGAGAGTAGGTTTTAGAAAGCAGCCCCCAACTACCGCTGAGAGCCTATGCCACAAAGTGAACTCGGTGAATAGATAGGGCAGGGAGGGAGGGCATTGTGCACCACTGTGACGTCGTTAAATGTTCGTGAAATTACGATCAAACTTCATACTTGGTAAGTACTCGTTTAATCTTACAATTTCACGTCACGATATTTAACTGACGCCACAGCGGTACTCAATGAGAGCTTTAGAGAGGTTCCTAAAACCTACCAAATCACACAAAATTCAGAAAAAGGGTCAGTATGGAACCGTGAAAAAGAAAATCCATAGGAACAAAGTAAAGCACAACACTAATTCAGAAGATAGAAAAACATTAACAATTATAAAAAAAAATTAGTGAAACACAGTCCCACAGGAACAAGGAAAGAAAAATCACCCATCACCCATACCAAAAAAAAAAGTGAAGTTGGAAAGTCTGAATCAAGCAACACAAGAACAATGTCGGGCTCGGCTGGTGTAACACTGTAAATTTACCATTATTTTCATGTTAATGAGCCCCATCACTGTGTTGGGAGTGCCACCATAAAGACGTTGCAGAGTGCCATCGTAATGGTGCAGCAGTGTCACCGTAATAGTGCAGCAGTAATGGACACAGATAAACAAGTTACTAACACCCTCTCCAGGCACGGGAGAGCGCTCAGCTGATGTGAGGGCCTAACATATGAAGGCGGAAAAGCGCAAGCTAGAGGAGGGAGTGTGGAAATATCTACCAAAAACCGACTCCTCTTAGCAAAAATATCTAAGTCGTCCTTCTCCAAGCTCCCACGCTTCTTGCTACTCGAGGACGAAGAAGAGGGACGCCTTACGCCTGGGTGGCGACGTTAAACTGCGCAACCAGAGAGACAGAGAGTCAGATAAACACCATATGCTGTCTCCTAGGGCGGTAGGAACCAACCCACAGCTTCAAACTGCATAGTAAATAATACATACGTCAGTAAAAGCATCCGTAGATCCAGATATATTTCACCCACAGTCAACTTAGGACTGTATAGGAGAAAGCTTCCCAGGCAAACTTCAATCAGGGAGAAGCGAAGTCAAATAAACACCATATGTTGTCTGCTAGGGCGGTAAAAACCAACCCACAGCTCCAAACTGCATAGTAAATAATACATATGGCAGTAAATGCATCCGTAGATCCAGATATATTTCACCCACAGTCAACTTAGGACTGTATAGGAGAAAACTTCCCAGGCAAACTTCAACCAGGGAGAAGCGAAGCAGCTGACGTGTAGTTGACTGTGGGGAGGTAGAATCAGAACTGATGGTGGAATGGTAGTAAAGCGTCTCTCATTGGGTACCGCTGTGACGTCAGTTAAATATCGTGACGTGAAATAAATGGTTACTTAGGTAATATCTGGGGAAAGTAAACTGTGTCAACTCAGATGTCACAGTGGCCCTGTGTACCAGGGTAAGGGATTAATTTGTACCACAGGCTCAAAATTCAATGCAATAAGAAACGAGCGCCTTACCTTACCTAAGGGTCTCAATTTTATTATCTATGCCACAAAATATTTTGAAAATTCAAAAATTTACACTTGTTTATTTGTGTGTGTGATCTTATTGATCTTATCAAACTTGCATTTTTACAAGATTGAGTCAAGCTTGTTATGTTTCCTCTTTTGATACTATTTCATCATATTTATCTTTAAAACTGTGAATGATTTTAGTCTACATGACTCCTGGTAATATATTCCACTAGTCAATCGCTCTGTCTGGAAAACTGAAATTCTTCACAGCCTTCTTTAATTTATTCTTATAAAATTTATTGCTGTGTCTTTTTGAAGTGTATTGTCTAGGTCATCATTAACGTCAATCTTTTCTTTACCATTTAAATGTTTTTTTTAGCATAATCTTATCACCATTTCTTATTCTCTCATGAAAATGGTAATTATACCTTACTAAATTTTTCTCCATAGCAAAGGTCTCTCAGGCTAGGCACCCATCTAGAGGTTACTCTTTGTTTCTTCTCAATCTTCTCAACTCGTTATTATTTTTCTTAACTAATACAATGATGGACCAAGTTTCATGACATCTAGATTTGTGAATATATGTTTTGCAGTAACCCCTAAAGTATCCAGGTTTACACTCAAGAAAATATCTGAGTTTTTCACAGAGAAAATATTGCTGCCACCTCACACTCAATTGTTGATGTCTGTCGCTTTTCAGATTTTTCTTATATAACAACAACACTCATTTCTTCAAGATCACAACTGAAGGTTTGTATTAGTAGCTATGTTTGCAACTTTGTTTCTGAGCTCAAAAGCAATTTACTAAAATCTTGATCATGAAGCCACTCTCAAGTCACACCAGTATTGCAGCTGAACTTCCTTGAGTAGAATAATCACCTGCTTTTTGCTTCAATGGGCAAACTTCTTTGCCAAACTGCATGCAGAAACATTGTAGCTCAGCCCTTTGAAGGCATTCTAAGCTAAGGGCTTGATGTCAAGCAGTCACTTGGACGGCTCTTTTTGAGTACAAAAAGCAATATAGTCTCAATTAGCAAGCCATTCATTAGCCATGCTAAGACTGGTCCTTATCTTCTTTGGACAGGATATGAAGCTGAACTTAGTTTGTAAGGGCTGGTATTATCTACTTCAGTTCCCTGAGATTTGCTAAATAGCCATACTACTTGCGTGGACTGCACAATTTTTGTGGGGCAACTATAAATATGTGTCATTGTTTGAAGATATAGTACTCCCATAAAAGCTAATTATAGATCAAAATCTTTAGTTGTTTCAAATTATGTATGCTAGTACCATTGTGTTGGAGCATTGATCAGTGTCAACACATCACCTTAGTTTCCAGTCAGTGCTCAGGTCTCAGTCAGTGCTTAGGTCTCCAGTCATCACTTAGATCTCCAGTCAGCACTCATTTCTCAGTCAGCGCTCAGGTCTTTTAGTCAGCGCTCAGGTCTTCTAGTGATCAGACGAGCCTTTCAGTGTTGGTCGCTAGCTTCAGTGAGGTACATAAATTGTTACCATGGCCGAATCTTTACTCAGTTTGGTAGAGGGACTTCAGCATCAGGTGGAGGCTGTCCAGGGGCTTGAGAAGGAAGTGAAGGAGCTGAGACTAGAGAATAGGGAGCTACGGACTTTGCTTGGGCCCTCAGGAGCCCAAGGAAAAAATGTCTCCCTTACTCACCGTCACGAGGTGGAGTCTGGCTGGTCAGTGGTAGGACGAGGAGGGGGAAATGGCAATAGAGGCACTATTGCAAAAGTAAATGGTGGTGGTAAGACAGGACAAACGCTGGCCATGAAGAACTCTTTTACCGTGCTTAAGGACCAGTGTACCAGAGAAGCTGTGAAAAAGAGACGAGATCACCCTGTCTTCAGGTAAAAAAAGGTAAAATTGTTGTTGTTGGGGACAGTCAGGTGAAGGGCCTAGGCAGGTTGTTTTGTGCCAAGGACAGTGAGAGGAGGATGTGTGTGTTTCTTCCTGGGCAGGAATAGGAGAGGTGTCTGATAGGCTGGAGGATGTGTTGGCCGGGGAAGGTGACGCTCCAACAGTTGTTATCAGCGCGGTTGGGGGGGAGTAGTGATTTAGGTAGGATTAGGTCTGAGGGGCTGTTCAGGTGGTATAAGGAGGCTCTGGGAAGGGTTAGGGATCTGGGAGGGAGTCCTGTCCTATGTGGTATACTGCCCCGTCGCTTGGGACAGAGGTGGTGGTTTGAAGCGTGTGCCCTGAACAACCGCCTGGCTGATCATTGCAGGAGAAGTGGGTGGCCTGCAGGAGTATTGTAAACAAAATAGACTTCCATAGAGGCTTGACTAGTGTAGAAAAGTTCGATATTATTGCTTTAACAGAGACATGGTTGGATATGTCAGGGAAGATATTTGGTCCAGAAGTAGAAATAGAGGGGTACAAGTTTTTTTCACAAGGATAGAAAAGGAAGAAAAGGAGGAGGAGATGTTGCATTTTATGTTAGGGACACATTGCAATGCAGTGTAAATAATGTGATTAAAATAGATGACAGGGTAGAATCCATATGGGTGGAAGTTAGGGAAGCAGCCAGAAAAACTGTTTTGGGTGTAGTGTATTGGCCTCCAAACTTGAGTAGAGGGGATTATATTCCTATATGGCAGGAGATAAATAGGGCATGTAAGTATGAGCAGTTATGTGTATTGGGTAATTTTAATTTAAGGAACATTGACTGGGAACTAACGGTAAGTGATAATGATGCTGAGGATTTGTTAAAGTTAGTTCAGGATAACTTTTTAAACCAGATTATCAGAGAACCTACTAGAGGTGACAGTATTCTAGATTTAATACTAACCAACTGAGATGATTTAGTTAAGGAAGCAGATGTTGGGGGACAGTTAGGTAACAGTGATCATTGTGAAATTAGGTTTATCCTAAAAGGGGAAAAAGACGTTAGGAGTGTCAATAAGCATAGGATACCTGACTTTACATAGGCTAATTATGAGGGATTAAGAAGACACCTGGAGGGGATTAGTTGGAGTCCGTTAGAGGGGGGAGGTAAGGTGAGGTCGGGCTCAAAGGAAGAGAAAGTGGGTGAAGGGAGGTCAGATCAGGTTTTTACAGGAGGGGGAATCAGTGAGGTCAAGGCTGAGGAGGCTTATACAATTTTCCTTGATAATTTGATTGCAGGTCAGAAACTAAATATTCCATACAGGGCGATAAGATCACGTAGGAACGATCCAAAATGGATGACTATCAAATTAAAGTATATAATAGGACTAAAAAGAAACATATAAAAAGGTTAAGGCAGGACAGGATAACTATAGAGAACAGTATATCGAATTATCTAGGCCAATTAAGAAGCTAACACGTACAGCAAAGAAACAATACGAAATTAAGGTAGCTGGCCAGGTTAAAACTGACTCTAAAGAATTTTTTCAAGCATATAGGACAAAAAGCAGGGAATTGGTGAGTCCGTTGAAATTAGGTCAGGAAGAGATGGTAAGTTCGGGGGAGGATATGGGTAAGGTTCTGAATGATTACTTCTTAAGTATTTTTACTAAGGAAGACAAAAATATAATTCCAGTTTGCGAGCAAATATTTAGAGGGGAGGAAAGCGAAAAGCTAATAGATGTTGAAGTAACTAGGGAATTAGTGGTAAGAGAAATAGATAAAATGAAGAAGTTTAAATCACCAGGTCCAGATGAGGTTTATCCCAGGGTAATTACAGAATGTAAAGAGGTAATTAGCTAGCCGTTAGTTAATCTTTTCAGGAAATCAGTGGATTTAGGAGAGGTTCCTTCAATGTGGAGGCAAGCGAACGTAGTTCCGATTTTTAAAAAGGGAAATAGGGCATTAATGTCTAATTACCGACTCGTCAGTCTGACTTAAATTGTAGGTAAATTACTAGAGTCTATTATTGCAAATAAGATTAGAGAGCATTTGGAAAAGCTTAGTTTAATAAATGATTCACAACATGGGTTCAGCAAGAGTAGGTCATGTCTCATTAATTTAATAACTTTTATAGGAATGTTTATGAGGCAGTAGATAATGATGCGAATTACGATATTATATACCTTGACTTTAGTAAAGCATTTGATAAGGCTCCACATGATAGACTAAGTAAGTTCTAACTAAGTAAGGTTAGAGCACATGGGATTGATGGGAAAGTTCTCCGCTTGATTAGGTCATGGTTAAGCAATAGGCAGCAGAGAGTTACAATTAATGGTTCCAAGTCTAATTGGGAGGGGTAACAAGTGGAGTGCCACAGGGATCTGTATTAGGGCCATTATTATTCATAATATACACTAACGACTTAGACAATGGGATTAGTAGTGATATTTGTAAATTTGCTGATGGTTCTAAGATAGGCAGGATTATTAAATCAGAGTGATGTAAAAGACTTGCAGGGGGACTTAGATAGGTTAAACGAGTGGGTGGATAGGTGGCAGATGGATTTTAATATTGACAAGTGTAAAGTAATGAATAGTGGTAGAGAAAATCCTCAAAACAGGTACAATATAAACAGGGTAATGCTGAATAGGTCAGAATGTGAGAGGGATTTGGGTGTTCAGGTTAGCTCAGACCTCCGTCCCAGAAAACAATGCATTGAGGCTAGAAATAGATAGATAGATAATTTTATTGTCAATTTGCAACATATCAACGCTTACAAACTGAAATTCTTTTTGGCTAGAGCTCCATATAAAAAGAAGTTGACTAATAAGTATAGAAGATAAGAATAAGAAAATATTGTAAAAATATATGCTACAGCATAGGAAACTGAAATCACAGACAAGCACAAGAATTATCACAGTTACACATAATCTAATAAAATATATATTCTATTTTAAGTGGTTGAAAAGTACAATACTCTTTGGTACAAACGATTTCTTATATCTGTCCGTGCATTGAGTAGACAGAGTTAACCTTCTGCCGGACCTAAGGAATACATAGCAGGAGTGGAGGGGATGGGATGTATCTTTCATGACTTTTGAACCTGCTTCATTGTTCCTTCCTGGTACAGCTTGTCAAGTGCCTTTGTTTCTGCACCTAATTTTCTCGATTTTCGCACAATCTTTTTAAGTTTATTCTTTTCTCCAAAAGTTAGCTTGCCATACCAGGTAGTTAAAGAAAAACTTATTATTGACTCTATTGTCGACTTGTAGAAAAGGCTAATGATATTTCTATCCATGTGCAGATTGTTTAAAACACGCAAAGAATGAAGTCTTTGATTACATTTCTTCACAACCATACTGGTATTTGCACTACCTTTTAGTTGATTGTCAATCATAAAGCCTAAATATCTATACTCCCCTACTCTCTCTATAGTTTCTGCATCAATTATAATTGAATCAGGTACGCGATGGTTTTTGGTTCTAAAGTCTATTATCATTTCTTTGGTTTTCTTTATGTTTAGGTCTAGAAAGTTTGATCTGCACCAATCAACAAATTGGTGGACTTGGGCTATATATTCATCACATTCATCATTCGATATTTTACCAATTATTGCTGTGTCATCAGCATATTTGACTATTGTGCAATTGTTAAACGCACTTCTACAGTCGTCAGTGTATAGGCTGTAAAGGACAGGGGACATGACACAACCTTGAGGGGCTCCTGTATTAGTGACTAGTATGTTGGACTTAACATTGCCCTACGTGGTATACTGAGGTCTTTGATTTAAAAAACTAAATATCCACTTCAAGATATAACTATTTACTCCCATTCCCATTAATTTATTCAGCAGAATGTGAGGCTGGATAGTATTAAATGCAGAGCTGAAGTCCACAAACAGAATCCTTGCTTGTGTGTTCTGTTTGTCAAGATGTTCGCTTATATCATTTACTAAAGTTAAACTTGCGTCCTGAACACTTCTGTTTTTACAATAAGCAAATTGCAAGGGGTCCTTCATATTGCCAACACTGTCACATAAAAGATTCCTCAGTATATCTTCTAAGCATTTTATTATATTTGAAGTTAAAGCAACTGGTCTAAAATCATTAAATAGGGCTAATAGGGTGTTAGGATTCATTACTAGAAGTATTAAAAATAGAAGTGCTGAGGTTATTTTGAAATTGTATTTAGCATTAGTCAGACCTCACCTCGACTATGCAGTGCAGTTTTGGTCACCGTATTATAGAATGGATATAATTTTGTTAGAGTCAGTGCAGAGAAGGATGACCAAAATGATAGAAGGGATTCGTAATTTTAACTATGAAAAGAGACTAAAACTTTTGAAATTGCACTCACAGGAGCGACGTAGAGTAAGGGGAGATCTGATTGAAGTGTTTAAGTGTTAGAAGGGTTTTAATAAGGGGGATGTAGGAAAAGTTCTTACGATCAGTAGTCAGGATAGAACAAGAAATACTGGATTCAAACTAGAAAAATGTAGATTTAATGAAGAAATAGGCAGAAATTGGTTTACAAATAGGGTGGCAGATGATTGGAACAGATTCAGTCAGCAGGTAGTTAGTGCACAGACAATAGGGAGTTTTAAGAGAAGACTAGACAACTTCATGGATAGGGATGGGAGGTGGGTGTAGGTAATAAGAGGGATTAGGATTAACAAGAACTATCTAGTGTAGGCCTCCGGGCCTTTTGTAGCTTCCTTATATTCTCATGTTCTTATAAACAATATTTAATTTTCATGTTATACTGTATACACAGTTATTTTTTCAATGAAAATATATACAGTGCGCGCATTAAATTCGTGCGGCTCCTGATGCAACAAACGTAAACAATGTTTAACATTAATTTTACATAATTGAATGGGTACTTACAAATGTTTAGTTCTTCAAGGGTCTTCCTTTCATCTTCAGGCACTTTTTGAGACGTTTTGGGACAGAATCTGCTAAGTTCCTTAAATGTTGTGGGTTAATGTTCTGCCACACCTGTTG
>JAXIVD010007176.1:0-2500 GCA_036785275.1 Cancer borealis
CTTGCCTTCTAGTGTAAACAAACTCGGATAAACGCTGCTGCTCCACAACAAAGATGATTTCCTCTGCACAACACAAAATCCTCTCCACACAACAGAACCATTTCAACACAACATCAAGATCACAACATACATATCCTTATCCTGCTCTCAATCACAATAACTTCACAATATTCACCTGTCCTTTGACTCAATTTGTCTCAATTTTTCTACATAGCGTGTGAATACTTCTCTAGAAACTAATTCCTACAATTGGACCATTCCGTGCATAAGACTCAAAGTAATCCTTCTCCTCTCCTCTTAACTCAATTCTCGGTTACACCTCTTTCTGCTATAACCTTGAGTTCCACCGAGATAAAAATGTGATGCAAAATGAATAATGGCGCCGATCTTCTTAGAACTTAAATTTTTCACAACGTATTCTAACACTCTCCTCCTCCTCTTCCTCTTTCTCTTCATCATCTTTCTTCTTCTTTATTTTCTTTTCTTCATTTTATTTCTTCTTCTTTCCTTCTTCTTCTTCTTCTTCTTCTTCTTTTTTGTTTTTCTTCTTCTTCTTCTTCTTCTTCTTCTTCTTCTTCTTCTTCTTCTTCTTCTTCTTCTTTCTTCTTCTTCTTCTTCTTCTTCTTCTTCTTCTTCTTCTCTTCTTCTTTTTCTTCTTCTTCTTCCTCCTCTTCTATTTGTTATTGTTATTGATTAAATGTAGGATGGGGGTAGTGAATACTGAGAAAGGGATTGGATGACAACGAAGTCAAGAATGTGGAAGGGTAAGATGGAGTTTGGTGAGCGACACAACACCCACGCAGCCTCAGACGATGGTGTGATGTGTGTTGATGACGTGTTGCACCAGTGACGCCATCCCGTAATGACGTGTTTATGTGACGACATGTTTCTGTGGTGACGTGATGCTGTAGTGAAATAGTAAACAAATAAAGTTATGGAAATATGAAGATGGTAGTCATTGGTAATTCCAATGTGTGTGTGTGTTTGTCATTCATCATACTATACCAAGATGTTATCCAAAGATTTTTCAATCTCTGCTCTACAGTCTTTATAAACTATTTTTAATCAGCAATAGGCTGTGACAGCCACATACCCGACAACCCACATTCAATACATATGTGTGTGTGTGTGTGTGTGTGTGTGTGTGTGTGTGTGTGTGTGTGTGTGTGTGTGTGTGTGTGTGTGTGTGTGTGTGTGTGTGTGTGTGTGTGTGTGTGTGTGTGTGTGTGTGTGTGTGTGTGTGTGTGTGTGTGTGGTGTGTGTGTGTGTGTGTGTGTGTGTGTGTGTGTGTGTGTGTTTTATAGTGTGTGTGTAGGTTGATCGACAAAAAAAATGTAATATTTTATTTTCATTAGCTAATCTCTCTCTCTCTCTCTCTCTCTCTCTCTCTCTCTCTCTCTCTCTCTCTCTCTCTCTCTCTCTCTCTCTCTCTCTCTCTCTCTCTCTCTCTCTCTCTCTCTCTCTCTCTCTCTCTCTCTCTCTCTCTCTCTTTCTCTCTCTCTCTCTCTCTCTCTCTCTCTCTCTCTCTCTCTCTCTCTCTCTCTCTCTCTCTCTCTCTCTCTCTCTCTCTCTCTCTCTCTCCTCTCTCTCTCTCTCTCTCTCTCTCTCTCTCTCTCTCTCTCTCTCTCTCTCTCTCTCTCTCTCTCTCTCTCTCTCTCTCTCTCTCTCTCTCTCTCTCTCTCTGTTTTTCTATTTCTCCTCTCCTTTTCACACACACACACACACACACACACACACACACACACACACACACACACACACACACACACACACACACACACACACACACACACATAGATACATACACACACATATGCACACACTCCATTTATTCACACATACCGCTCTTCTGCATGACGAAACGAGGCTCTGAACCCTTTAATTCATATTTTCATTATTTTTAATCAGTTATTTACCTGAGACAATCTAATTCAATATCATTACTATTCATTGACTTTATTGCTTATATGTCTTCATTCTCCCCGTCTTCATCATCTATTCCACCTCATAATGTTTAAGTTAGATTTAACTTTACTTCAATAAGGAAATCTTTTGTGTTGCAATGAAGATGGTGAGTGGCGTGAAGGCAAGATGATGAGAAATGGAAAGAAAATGTTGTTTGATGACAAATAGAATAGGAAAATGCAACTCTGAAGGCAGGAGTGTGAGTGTGTTAGGAAGCAAGTGTTAGGGTGTGTGTGCTGATGGGAGGGAAGTGTTGAAGGAGATGCAAGGAATATAGGTTAGTAAGGGAGTAACGGAAGGAAGGCGGTATTCCGTATGAAGCCGAGACAGCTGCTCCCTCGATCTTATAAAATATTTCATAGACTTGAAGGTCATCTGCCTTCGTGGAATCTCTCTCTCTCTCTCTCTCTCTCTCTCTCTCTCTCTCTCTCTCTCTCTCTCTCTCTCTCTCTCTCTCTCTCTCTCTCTCTCTCTCTCTCTCTCTCTCTCTCTCTCTCTCTCTCTCTCTCTCTTTCTCGATTCTTGTGTTTGTGTG
>JAXIVD010007176.1:7500-21080 GCA_036785275.1 Cancer borealis
TATCTACTTTAACAAATAATATCTACGAGTATTTGCTATTTGTGAATTATGTGTTAGTTTTATCTCCGTTCATCCCTTTTGGTAAGAATACTGTTGTTATCTACGCCACAGGAGCCCTTGGGTGTGTTTCCTGGTGGAGGGGAAAGAAAGTGGAGGAGACAGGACTTACCCGGTGCAGGGAGGGCAGCGAACACACCACCGTCGCCGCTGTGGAAGGAACAAAGGTTAGTCAAAGGCACACACAACCTTATTCCTCTAATCTCGTTTTTATTAATGTGATACTAATTTGTTTATTTTCTTGATCTCTATTTCTTTCTTTTAATTTTTGTGTTACCTAATCCTTTTTCCCTTTATCTTCACCTAAATGTATAACTTCCTTAGCATTATGTGTCTCATTTGCGTTTCATTGTTTTCCCAATGATAGGCTGTAGTTTTTCATGTATCCACCTTGTTGTTGTCATGCATCCTTTTGACTAGCTATAGAGTACTTTTGATTTTTCAACCTTATCTATATCAAATTTATCTAGCTAATTCAACCAACTTCTTAACTCATATTACTCCTTATAACCATATCAGACAACTTAGTTAATCATCCGTAATTTTTCAAATGTCACCTGTTTTTGTCATCTCATCCATACTTCAGATAACTTTGTTTAAGTTTATTTGCCTTTAATTTAATCACCCTCAATCACCATAGCTCAGACACATCTTTGTGGTTACCTGTAGCAGTCTTATCTAGCGCCATCTGCCTCCGCCTAATTTTAAGTCTCCATTCTTTGCAGCTTAAACATAATAACATTAACATAATTTTGCTATTACCATGAATATTATGCATTGACTAAAATAATTTCTTCAATTGCAATTTCCTGAAGAAGTATTACATTGACACAACATACTCTTTCTCAATACCAACACACAATATCAAATTTAAATGTATACTTAAGGTTACTCATATGCAGAAATAAAAATGTGTTATAGAGAAAGCTTAGTTTATGCTTGCGTTCGAGTAATATTTGGTTACACGGTTAACTTCCCATTACTTTGTCTATTAAATGACATTTCTCAGAGGTCGTAGTAGTCGGTGTCGCAGCCGCCCAGACTGGTGCATGCATGAATTGAAACAAGTCTGTGTTTACGAGCTAGTGTGTGTGGGATGAATGAAAGAAAAGGGAGAAGTCAAAAGTCAGTTCTGTTCCTTTCCGTTCCGTAGCATAGCGTTGCATTCCGTCTGGTCTGGTGTGGGAGTTGATGTCCAAGGTAGGGGTAGGGAGGGATGCCTGTGTCAGAGGTGCTCGTGTGTCCGTACCTGTGGACAAAATAAAGCCATGAGAGAGAGAGAGAGAGAAGAGAGAGAGAGAGAGGAGAGAGAGAGAGAGAGAGAGAGAGAGAGAGAGAGAGAAGAGAGAGAGAGAGAGAGAGAGGAGAGAGAGAGAGAGAGAGAGAGAGAGAGGAGAGAGTCTTACCATTACACACGACGGAGATCACTGCCAGTTGCCTGGAGCATCTTGTTGAAGTTGTATTGTAGCACCTGAGGAGAGAGAGAAAGAGAGAAAGGGAAGGGGGTATAGTAAATAAAGTCTTCAACGGCAGCGCACACACACACCACACACACACACACACACACACGCACACACACACACACACACACCACACACACACAGCACACACACACACACACACACACACACCCTACACCACACAACATACACACACACACACACACACCACACACACACACACACAGCACACACCCATTCCGTGGTTCAGTGATCAGCGTCTCTGCTAGGGCGTGGGTTCGAACCATGAATGCTCAGGCCGCTAAGTATTACCACTGACAAAGAGTGGTAACTTTCTTCCTTCACAAGGCTGATGGGGATGTGTAATATGTGAAAGGTGTCTCAGCTTTGTCCAGAGATCCGTTTATATGAGCATGGAGGGTAATGGGCTGACGATAATCATTAGTCTAGCCCTTGATCCTAACACACGAAGGCAAATAACATAAAAATTGGGTTATGGCTTTTTCAAAAATTGAATTACTTGTTCAAATGAGAACTCGTGTCCAAGAATGAGCCCAGTAATCAGTATTGGTTCACTAAGCCATTGATCATTTGACCAGTTAGCTGTCCAAAAAAACCTCTCAAATCTATCATTTCAGCTAGTTGAACACCAAACTTAATATGGCGGTAAATAAGGAGAAACACCCTGAAAGCTCGTGTATGGACCTATATATATAACAAACTAAGATATACCGTCACTGAAAACGCGTTGTCCATATCAAGTCAGCTTGGCACAAATGAGCTTATTTTCCACTTCGCAGGTCCTCCAAATACTCTATGTACTGAATAAGTTTTACAAAATGTTCGTCTAAATGTTACTGTATGAGGAGGATATACAGATGTATACGTACGTAATATATATATATATATATTATATATATATTATATATTATATATATTATATATATATAGTATATATATTATATATATATATATATTAATATCATATATATATATATATATATATTATATATATATATATACATATAGATATATATAAATATATATATATATATATAATATATATATATATATATATATATATATATATATATATATATATATAAATATGATATATGTGTATATATATATATATATATATATATATATATATAATATTATATTATATATATATATTATATATATATAGTATATATATATATATTATGTTATATACATATATTATACAAACGTCATTACATATAGAACAAAACATATGTCTTATTCTTGTTTTATTACTTTCTATCAACCTTGGAAACGTTCAGGAAAGTTTATAAGGGTATCTCCAGAAACTCAGATAGATTACGATTTTGGCTTCCTTCGTTTACCAAAGTAAAAAGCTTGTGGTTTACTTGTCTCCCATAGAGTTTAATAGAAAAAAGGAAGAAAATCATACCACCAATGTCTCCTAATAAAATGCTAACGTGGGAAGGTGGCGTCCTTCAGCAGCAATTCGAACCCACTGTTCTCTCATATTTTATTTCTGGGAACGCTAACTATGTGCCAAACAAACATTCGTGCATTGATTGAGTCCCTATCTGACAAGATGCGTCTATGGCACGCGCAGCCTTATGAAAGCGAGACGAAATCGGATAGAAGGTAGTGGACGTGGATGCAAGTGATATTTTGTCAGAGCTGGGCGCGGTCGACTCGTTTGGGGGCATTGCGTCAACATTAATCCGTCATTGCCGGGGGGGGCGTTGCGTCGGGCGTCAATCGTCGGATTTTTTTCTCTCAAAAAGTTGCGCCTTTTTTTCGCGTCATTGCAACATTGCGTCGCTGGCGATACGGTAATTCTTAACTAATGAATCTAATTTACGTGAAACATCATATATATATATATATATATATAAATATATATATATATATATATATATTATATATATGATAGAAAATACTATAAAAATAGATATTTCATAATTCAATTGATTTTTTTAATTAATAGTTGATTTATTTTAATAATTTATTAATTTGTTTTTGATATTATTTGGATTATTCAATTAAAAGTAAAACTCAAGCCTGATCTATTTTTATTTTATTATACTTATTAGTTACTTAGTTTAGTTAGTTGATTAATTTCATTTTTGTTACTGTATCATAACCCATAGTATCACACTAGTCAGTAGTCAGTAGTCAGTAGGTCAGCAGTGATACCAACCCCGAACCCGAAACGAAATATCGATATCAGTTCGATTTCTGATGTATATTGTATGTATTAGAATATAACACGTGAGAAATAATGAGAAAAAAATATACAGACAAATGACACAAATTAGACAATACGTTGTAGTGATTCACAACTACTGGGACGACTAAACGTTTATTCAACCTCGAATTTATCGAGTTATATAAAGTCAAGCTAATTATAATAAACAACTAATTTCAAGTGGACAAGGCTAAGGTAGAGATATAAATGTTAATACTCACATGTGAAATGGAGGAATTGTTGTTGTGGAGTGTGTTTGAACACAATATAAGTTATACTAAAGTGTTGGGAAGTGGGACCAGGATTAGAGCCTGGATCCTACGTTAACCTTGCCCTCACCTAAATCTTCTATGCTGCGCTGACCACAATTCTTAGTTCTAGAATGTTCTTACATTAAGAATTGTCGCTACTAGTTACGGATTGTCGTGTTTTGGTTTGAATGCATCTAAAAGTAAATCGGAATTAGAATAAATTAACAAGACTTGGGATCACTACAACGTTTTTGCTAAGTTTGCCCATTGAACTGTGTGGTACTGGCCTCAGTTACTGAAGATATTTTGTCTCCCTTATAAACTGTAACCTAGAGGACTGCGTTTTCTATATGGGCTAATTACACAGAAAACTTGGCTTTATGGGAAAAATGACGCAAAATTTTATTTGCGACAATGTATTTGCGCCAGCGTCCATCGCGACGCTTTTTTTAACTTTAGCGTCATTGCGTTAAGCGTCGATGAAATGGTCGTTCCGTCGTCGACGCAATGGCGCAATAGCGCAACTGGTGACGCAAGTGCCCAGCTCGTGAATTTGTTGATCATCGTATCCACCACGAGGAACGCATGGAAGAAAAAGCAAGAAGAAAATAATGATGATGATGATGATAGTAATGAAAATGATAATAATGATGATGATAATGAATATTTAAAAAAGGATAATTGATTACTAAAAAAACATTTAACAAATAATTATGAATCATCGATATGGAAAATAAATAAAGATAAATTTTATCAATTGTATTGAATTGATAATGAGTGAATTATGGAGGGTGAAAAGAAGGTGAAGAGGTAAAGGAAAAAAGAGAAGGAGGAAAAATGAGGGAAGGAATACAAAGGACACCAAAGAAGAACAAAGAACAACATTACAAGGCTGATTGAGATAAACTACTCTATCCAATCTGCAATGAGAGGCACAGGACAATAAAAGCAAAGGATTCTCCCAAAACAACGTTCACTCCAGCGAGGCATGAAACGAGGACTTGAAAAGTCACGCATCATAAAAAAAGAAACGTAACTATACAAAATTTCTTTTATAGAAATAAAATAAGGACTTTCACTTCTACTGTTTCTATCCAAACGATAACATTCAGTATCAAACCACCGCAACAGATTTCCAAATTGTTACATTACCTAAAATATTTTCGCATAACTTGATTAGATTTATCAACGATAACGAATAATATCTCAGTTGAGGATGAGGATGAGGATGATGATAACGATGAGGAGACTTGCATCATACTTGTAAAAATATATTGTGGCATTAGCATCTTCAGTCCTTTGAAAACACCACCTACAATAAAGATTTACATCATATAGGAGGAGAGAGAGAGAGAGAGAGAGAGAGAGAGAGAGAGAGAGAGAGAGAGGAGAGAGAGAGAGAGAGAGAGAGAGAGAGAGAGAGAGAGAGAGAGAGAGAGAGAGAGAGAGAGAGTTGCATGCTTTTGTTGTTGACCCACCAAGTGGCCTTGTCTTCCTCCTTCTCTTCCTTCCCTTCTCACCTCTCCCTCCTCCCCCGACCAGGTGCGGCAATAAGGTTGGAATTCGGAGGTCATACAGCTCCCACTTCGCCTTCATCTCCATCAGATGGACGATGTGGCAGCAAGTTGTTGAGTCCATTATTTATGATGGGCGGGTGAGGGGAGGGGAGGAAAAAGAGAGAAAGGAGACAGACAGAGGAGAGAGAGAGAGAGAGAGGTAGAGAGAGAGAGATAGAGAGAGAGAGAGAGAGAGAGAGAGAGAGAGAGAGAGAGAGAGAGGAGAGGAGAGAGAGAGGAGAAGAGAGAGAGAGAGAGAGAGAGAGAGAGAGAGAGAGAGGAGAGAGAGAGAGAAGGGGGGTAGAGGGGAGGAAGAGAGAGAGAGAGAAGAGAGAGAGAGAGAGAGAGAGAGAGAGGAGAGAGAGAGAGAGAGAGAGAAGAGAGAGAGAGAGAGAGAGAGAGAAGGGAAGGGGTTAGGAAGAGGGTGCGACAACGGGTAAATAGAAAGGATGGCATATTTTCATTGATCATCATTTTGAGCGTCCTTCAGTCTGTGGCAGGCATGGCTCCAGGCTCCACTGGGACGGAGATTGAGACAGGTATTGGCATTTCCTATCTCCGTTGCTTAAGTCTCTTAGCAAAGGAAAGTACGATGGGGAAAAATAAGATCGGCAAGCTCTCACGAGCTATTAGACAATCCACTTTACACTGCTCGGGCGGCACTTCGTTGACCGGGGACTAGACTTAGAATGAATTAATGAGGCGATATAATGACTGAAATTAGTTACAGTGAGAGGGAGGAGAAGAGAGAAAGGAAGTGCTGGTGGGGAAGGCGACTTTAGCAACTGAGAGACAGAGATAAAGACGACAGAATGGAAGAGGGAGGAGGAGGAGGAGGGTAGAAGGGAGGAAGAGGGGAGGGAAGGAGGAGTGAGGAGGAGAGGAGATTTAGGAAGAGAGAAGAGTTTGTGGTGTGAGGTGGGGAGTAGGAGCAAAAAAGGGGGGGAGGGGGGGGGGTGGGAGGGGAGGAAGTACAGAGAGAAGGAGGAGAGAAGAAGGGAGCCTGAGCGGAGACCTAGTGGGCTGGCTAAGGAAAGTGAGAGGGGGAGCAATGGATGTCAAGGAGAGCGGGGTGGCCAGGCTAGGGGCCAAGCTCCTTCTACCTTGTCTTGTTGGCTCACCTGGCGACTGTGTGGGTTTTCAGTGATGCTGGAAAGCGCGTGGGGGGAAGGATGAGGAAAGCTGAGGTGAGATGGTGAAGGAGACACGTGGATTCCGTTATGAGGTGAATAGTATGTGACTGGAATAAGCCTAGAGAGAAGGCCGAGGGAGCCCAGGCTTTAAGGTGAATGAGTAATCTTTATACGTGGAGACACAGTTGGAGCCTCTGAGAAGGTGCCGAGGATGTGATTGTTTGGGGTATTACCATGTGACCGTATTTACTCTCCTCTTGACCTCAATTTAGGAGAGAGAGAGAGAAAGATAGAGAGAGAGAGAGAGAGGAGAGGAGAGAGAGAGAGAGAGAGAGGAGAGAGAGAGAGAGAAGAGAGAGAGAGAGAGAGAGAGAGAGAGAGAGAGAGAGAAGAGAGAGATGAGAGAGAAGAGAGACTAGAGAGAGAGAGATGAGAGAGAGAGAGGAGAGTGTAGAGAGGAGGAGAGGAGAGAGAGGAGAGAGAGAGAGAGTAGAGAGAGGAGAGAGAGAGAGGAGAGAGGGGAGGGCGGACTAGACGTTTTTTGGAAGGAGTGGTAGGGGAGGATAATAAAGTGAGAAGGAAAAGAAATCAGTTAATCAAATGGAGTAGGTGTTGAAGTGCAGGAGGAGGAAGGAGCACACTCACACACACGACACACAGGGGAGACAAGAAACTGAAGAAAATCAAGGAAGAGTGAATAATGATGTGAAGAGGTAGATAATTACAACTAATGGTCATATGTTACAACAAATTAGTAGGATCTATATTCTAGGTCCTATATTCAATTCATTAACCTAATAAATAATAATGAAATATATACTAGTATTGGGATTTTTTCCAATAGTATTTCCAATACTTTTTAAGATAATTGAATTGGACTATAGGGCCTAAAATATAGGACCCTTATATTTGTTGTAACATTTGGCCGTAAGGTATGATTTATTTAAGTAGAAAGCGCAAATATTCGTAGCGATTGAAACCCCTCATATTCATCGGCCATAGGACTGTGTATTGTAGTAAGACCCGTCTACAGAGAAACAAATCTGGTTCTTGTGTGAAAGTAAGCAGTTAAACAAGATATAAAACTTCATATTACAAGAGCCGTCTTTTCCTTCGATTGTACTAGGTTGTAAATTTTTTGATATTTCCATAGGCGTGTCATGGACCATCATCTTCGTGTACTGGTCGGTCTACGATTTTCCTTAAAAAATGTTTAACATATGAGGAAACATTTATATTGCATTGTATTAAATAGTTTTTATTTGGTATTAGGAGCATGAAACATTATCTCTAAAATTGTGATCAATGAATCAAGTAAATAAAACAGTGTGTATATAAACCTTTATAGCAGTTACCTTCCATTCAATCAAGACACATTTCAGTCAAGTATCCAATATAGTATAGAGTCCTGATTAGGATAGGAATGTTTGGAGTGTATTTTTATTGAAATAATGAGTCAATGTTCAGTCCACGTGGAACTTTTTTGTTGCTAAACCACCTACTGATGTGTCAAGACGTATTGTAGGAAATGTTTGAGGAGGATGAAGCTCGTTATTGTGAAGAGAAAACGGATGAAAAACCCATGTATACATTTCACCGGTGACCTTATTATTTTCCTAGAAATTGAATACCTTTCACTATACCATTGATACCTGTACAATACTATCTGTTACACTACTTACCTACTGCTCCTTACTATTTACTACTACTCTACTTACTACTACTACTACTACTCTACTAATAATAATAATAATGATAATAATAATAATAATAATAACAATAGATAGTAATAATAATAATAATAGAATATAATAATAATAATAATAATATAATAATTAATAGTATTAATAATTAATCACAAGTAATAGTAATAATTACAATAACAATAATAATAATAATATTAATAATAATAATAATAATAAAATTAAGTAATAATAATATAATAACAACATGATATGTACTGTCCACACCTGCTAACTTTACGGTTGTGTGTGTGTGTGTGTGTGAGTGTGTGTTGTGTGTGTGGTGTGTAGTGTGTTTGTTGTGTGTGTGTGTGTGTTGTGTGTGTAGGTGTGTGTTTGTGTGTGTGTGTGTGTTGTGTGTGTGTGTGTGTGGTGGTGTGTGTGTGGGTGTGGGGTGTGTGTGTGTTGGTGGTGGGGTGTGTGTTGTGGTGTGTGTGGTGTCTTGTGTTCGTGCCTATGATCGATGTGTGACCTGTGTCCGTGATCCTGATGGGGTGCAATTACTTTGCCAACAACCATGTCCCTTGCTTCCTTCACGCTCTAGAGAAGGTGACAATTCTCTAGTCTCGTCCCTACATCTCCTTCATCTGACTATCGTTTTCTAGTTCCATTTTGCCTCCTGTCCAACTGTTTCTTCACGTGTCTGGAGTTTCTTACAAGGAGTGTGTTAAGTGCAAATTACACGGGAAATGTGAACAAAATTGGTAATTCTTTACGGCATATGTGTCCCATGTACGACCATGAAAGGACACACCGTGTTGGTTTACAATCTGAGTTCACGTAACACGCAGAAATGCACCCTCCAGGAACCCCCTTACTACAATTACATATCCCTTCATGTCTTTTCCTGCGCGGGTCCCTCTTTCTCACGTACCTGCACTCACCTCCACCATCACTCTTTTCCTCACACTACCTCTTCACTCCTCCACCCCCATCCACCTCTACCTCCTCATCCTATCTCTATTCCTCTTCCTCTTCGTCGCGCTTCATTCTCCTCCACCCCCCATTCATCCCACCTCCACCTACCTTCCCCCCCCCCCTCCCACCCCCCTTCCCTCCTCCCACACCCTCCTCCTCCCTCCACCACCCACTCTACCACCACCTCCTGCGTGATAACGAAAATCCCATGTTGTAATACTACATCTGCCGATAAGTACCAATTACAACCCCACCACCAACATCCCCTATGTTAGTTAGACAACAAATAGCAAATTAAATTTAATGAATGATTAATGTAAAGGTTTTGCATATTGGTGAGAACAATAATCAATACACATAATAGCACATGAATAACTCCAAGTTTCCAATGTTGGCATGAAAAGAGACTAAGGGATTAACTAATTCTAAATAACCTTAAACCACGTCAAGCATATATTCAGACGTCGAGAGAGGGGGCTAACGAACAAGTTCGGCTCCATCAGAAGAACTTTTGAATGTAAATCTTAACATACTATGTTGGTTTGTCTTTGTTAATGTTTCTTACATTTTTTCTCTTAATTTTCTATCACTGTGTTGTAATTCATTCAACAAACTACAAGTTATTATTTGCTTAATTCAGTAAAACACACATACGCCGAGTTCTCACTACGGAACCGGCATATAGATACGGTAGGGGTGAATGGGGGATTTTGGTCAACAGTTTGACCCATGGCTCGTGTCAAAACATGTTACTTGTATATGCAGGAACCACCTCCACGACACACACAGGAGCAAAGCATTCTCTCTGCCACTGTGCACCTTCTCATTTTCAACCAAAGACAGACTCACAACACACATCCGACACTACACACCCGGGAGAAGCCTTTTGAGTGCAGGTGTATAGTCCTTATAGATCTTCAGGAAGGATTCATTAATAAAAAGTCATAGGTTGAGGTGGGGGTTGAACATTTCAAAATGTGTTTGCCTTTGTTAACTCATCAAAGCCATGAAGTTTATAAATATATTGATTATGCTTTAGCCATGGAATATTAATGGGGTACTGTTAGACAGTTACACGGGCAAGAATATGTGCACAAACATTAACATTAAACATTAAAGATATTTAATGTGAGGTCAAATAGTAAGTCGTATTTCTGTTGATTGTGAATGCTTTCCATGCAGTTTTTTTATAGACTACCAGCCTTTGTTTCTATTTAAAAAAGTAAAAGATAAGTTTGAGATGAGTTCCACATGGCATAGTAATGACCTTCCTTGTCGTTCAAGAGTTGTTTACAGAGATGATGATTAGTCTGTTATGTTGCTCTATTGCTTTCACAAGAAGCTTCTCGTTCTCCATGAAACTTGTATCAGTGTTTAATGATCTAATTAATAATATGTTAAGAGCACTTGCTTCACGGTATGAATCGTACGAATCAATTACTGTCCTGAAATTAGGTACAAAGACTGCTTCGTATGGGCATCACACACACTCACACACAACACACACACACACAGACACACACTACTCCAGCACACACCCACATCCCTACACACTATTACCTACACTCACACACTCACTCACACACATACACAACTACTACTACAGAACACTACACATCACACTACTACAACTCAGTATTCACATTATCACACGACACACACTGGGAAGATGTAGAGAAACACACACCCTACACCACTCACACACCATAGTAATACACATTCACCCACATCCCATCATAACTACCTACTCACGACAACACATACACTCTACCACACCCAATACACACTAAAAAACTCACACATCTCATATATTACCACACCACAGTGTGTTATAAGGAGATCACTCGACCACACACGTGCGCTAGACAGTCTAAGCGCGAGTAATATAGCTCTGTCCGCCAGCGACACATACATCGCTTACGCGTAGGCAACAGATTAGAGATAGAGACCTAACGTAGTAAATCATGTTCGACTCTTCTATCAGTACAACTGCTCCAACTACACAACAATCTCACGCTATACACTTGAGTCGGAGACTACTTTATATGATGCAGATGGAGTATCGATGAGAGCCTAGCGGGCAATCTGCTGCGAGAGTGACTATACTCATTATTATGCTGCCTCACATGGATAGATCATTAACTAGACAAGGCACTGTCGGCAGTTCTCTTGTTCTACGCTCATGCACATGTAAGAACCATTGCGCAGAATAGCGCGATTCTATAGCACAGTCGTTCTCTCAACAGCTCTCATACACAGTGAGATCGCACAACACTCAAGTTAGTGCCCTGTCACCATGGACAACACATGAGATCCAAGTGGGATGTGATTATTTTGGTTTGGGATAGCTAGCTCTGTATGTGTTTCGTGTCAGGATGAAATCTGTCTGCGAGTGATTGCATGTATTACTGGCGTGACTATATTATGGATAATTTACTAGTCACTCTCTCTATATGGTGTTATTTGGATGTAGTTTTTGTTGTTATATATATATATAGATAATATATATAATATATATATATATATTATATATATATATATATATAAATATATATATAATATAATTGGCTATAGTAGATCGAGCGATGCGAGCTAACACATCGATAAGCATCTAATCACTCACAACAAGCATTCTGGTCTTTGTGGACAGGATACAATCTGCTGCAGAGACTTCCAGACCTAGGTAGATTAGTTGTGTATGTGGGTTTATTTGGGAATGTTGGGTTCTTTACGACAATCATGTATACATACGAGCGGACGAGAACACATGAAGTCATCAGCATGTTCAACTACACACACGAGCTCTCGTACATACTCAAACATCTACTCTACAAATATCACTAATATGGCTTATAATAACTCATATCAATATGTATATATATAAATAATCATATATATATGTAATATATAAATATGTATATATATATAAATCATATATATATATATATATTGTTTTATATATAATATATATACATATATATATATATTATATATTTTATGTGAATATATAAAATTAATATATATAAATGTGAATACACATCTCATTTTAGATAGATGGATGGGAAGGATGGGTGTTAGAGTTGATGGATGGATTGATAGTGTTGTTTTGTTTATATATATATATATATAAATATATATATATATATATTATATATATTGATATAATATATATATAATATATATATATAAGATAATATATGTATATATGGATATATTGATGTATATATAGATGTATGTTATGTATGGGTATATATATATATATATATATATATATATATATATATAAATATATATAGATGTATTTATAGTATTTATATATATATATATATAATATATATATATAAATATATATATATATATATTAATATATATATATATAAATATATATGTATATATAATTATATATATATTTTTTTTTTTAAGTTTTTTTAAGTTGGTGTGTGAGGGATTTGGGGGGGGTTTTGGTTGTGGGTTGAGGATTATGATTGTGGTGGGAGATTGTTGTGATTTATAGAGGTGATGGGGTATGGGTGGATGGTTTTTAGGGGGAGGTATATGATGGGGGAGAGAATATGACGGGGTGGTTGATTGGATGTATTGGTAGGGAAGGGTTGAGTGAGTGATTTAGTTTGTAATTTTTGTTTGTTTGTGTTTTTGTGTTTTGTTTGTAGTTTGTGTTTGTGGTTTTTTTTGTTTTGTGGTGTTTTGTGTGGTGTTGATTTTGTGTGTGTTGTTTGTTAGAATGTTGTATTAGTTTATTTTGTGGTTTTTTTTTTGTGTGTTTTTTTTGTGTGTGTAGTTGTGTGTTTTAGTTTGTGTGTGTTTGTGTTTTGATTTTTTATTGTATATTTTTTATTTTGTTTTATTGTGTGTGGTTTTTTGTTATGTTTTTTGTGTGTTTGTGTTTTTGTGTATTGTGTGTTTGTTTTTTTGGTGTGTGTGTATTTTGTTGTTTTGTGGGTAGTTTGTTTTGTTGTGTTTTTGTTGTTGATTGTTTGTGTTTGTGTTGTTTGTGATGTGTGTGTGTGGTGTACCCCATGTTAGCAGTTGTATTACTTATTTTGTATGCCTATATATACTCATGTATTAGGCAATTAATATTATTATAAATTGTTGCGTGTGAGAAGATATGTAGACAGGTCTCGAATAGTCATGTGACTGTGAGGCGACGTTTCGGTTGGCTGTCTTGTGGTGTCTGGCCGCCTGACCGTCAGTGAG
>JAXIVD010007177.1:2500-15000 GCA_036785275.1 Cancer borealis
CAACTCATTGACGAATATCCGTGTTGAGTTATTTCCTGAAGCAACACTCTACATTCTTATCTCTTATAAAAAAAAAAAAAAAATGAACATCAAGAAACCAACGTCAGAAGTAATCCGAGTGACTTAAAGGTTTTGAGGCGAGTGAATGGAAACACTGGTCAGCGAGTGGAGATTACGAAATGGGATTAAGAGAAATTCCTAGCGATCAGGTTTCTCTCTTGTTACCACATACACAGACATACACACATACACACACACCTCTACGTTGCATACTTTTCCCACAAACCATCCGAGACGAAGAGAAGACGAAGAAAAAATACAGATCATTGAGAGGATGACTAGAAAGGTGTGTCTCGGGGAATCCAGGAACGAATGGGGGAGAGAGGGAGGGATGGAGGAGGATAGTAGGGGGGTGAGGAAGCTGTCCACCCGTCCTCCCTCCCTCCCACCCACCCATCCACCCGACCTTCTCCCCCCCGGACCCCCGAGCTGTCAGTCGACCAAAGGCTGCCGTGGTGGTGGGAGCTGCTAGTGTGTGGTCCGCTAAAGAAACAAACTTTGCAGTGATCGCTGGAATCTATATTGTTTCGCATATAGTGACTCCTACTACTGTATTCGTTACCTTAGAAAAGACTTACTATAACTTACTCTCGTGTCTACCTAGTGTGTTATTGTGTGTATAATTGTGTATGCGTAGACGTGGCTTGGGCCTAAACACAGTATCCTGTCAGTGCACGTGGATTTATGTGTACGTGTAGGGTTGTGTGTGCGTGTTGAAGGGTGACGCATTCAGTGCCGGGGAGTGGACGGACGTGCGGCCAGTCACCGGTCTGTTGGCTGGCTGGCTCAACATCGTGGAGAGAAGGCATTTGTTGAGGTTACATCACCATCATGCCGCCTATCTTCAGGAGAGAGGTGCTGGGAGGGTAAGCCAATCTTTTCTTTTTAACACACACACACACACACACACACACACACACACACACACACACACACACACACACACACACACACACACACACACACACACACACACGTGATCACTGTTTATCTAAATGTCATCGTAGTATCTGCATGTGTTTGTTAAATCATCCGCCTGCCATACTCTTGACATTTCCTGTACATTAAAAGGAGGAAGCTTGCATTGCTCTCCACAAAAACACATTCATAAACTGCTTTTTTTCTTCTTTAAGCTATAGCCAACTCCAACTCCTGCATTGAAAATATGAGGATTCTGAAAGGAAATAAAGGAAAGGTGGTACAGGGGAAGGAAGGGAAGCTCTTGGGATATTTCATGGTGGTTACAGGTGGTCGTGGTCTTGTTTTGAAAATTGAAGTGGGCCGCGCGGAACACACCACCACCACCACCACCACCACGTAGTCAAGGTCACATAGCTCGTAAAACTCGTCCGCTTCTTTGCTGGAATTAGCCTGCCCTCGTCCTCATCTCTTTTTCATGCTAAGGGTCATTTCAAGACAGCTGTTATGGCCTGGGATGCCACTGTATAACTACGCTGGAAATTATCCTTAAATGCAGTCGGGGTTATGAAGAACGGCTCGGAAGAAAGGGAGGCCAGGACGGCGTTACCCAAGGGTGGCCTCGCAGGGACGGACGTGAGGGGGGAAAGGCTGGAATGATGATGTGTGGGTGAAGTTATGGCAAGTTATTGTTAGTTATCATACTTTGCTTGATTATCCTGCGTTATTGTGGATTAATACAAAAAACGTAGACATTATTAGCTTGCTCATGGAAACCTGCAGTGGGTAAAAAGTAAAATATAGCAAAATAATGAGTTGGTTGTCCTGGGAATATATTACGAGCAACCCTGAATGAGTTTTTACCGAGAATGGATCGCAATTTTTTTTGCACGCATGGCTGAAGGCAATGCCATCATGGCGACCACATTTGTGTGTCATGCTGCATTACCATTGTTATTGTTATTTTCACCAATGATGCACGAGGTGATATTATATGTAATTTGTTTCAGTATGTATGAATGTAAGTATGTATTCGTATGTATGTCAAATAACACTCCCTGTATAATTGATATATCTTCTTTTAGCAAGGTGGTATTGCATGTATGGATAAATGTATGTTTGTAAAAGACAAAGCTTGGTCAGAATGATTGCTTGTTTAAAAGAATGTATATTTTGTACTATTCGTTCTTTCTCACGGATCTATTTGTATGTCGGTATGCATGTGACCGTGGCTTGTTAATGGAAGAATGAAGGCCACTGTGTGTGTGTGTGTGTGTGTGTGTGTGTGTGTGTGTGTGAATGAGAGAGAGAGAGAGAGAGAGAGAGAGAGAGAGAGAGAGAGAGAGAGAGAGAGAGAGAGAGAGAGAGAGAGAGAGAGAGAGAGAGAGAGAGAGAATATATAATTACATACCACAGTCTTTTACCTCCAAACTAGGCGGTCTGTCACTAAATTGAGCAGAGAGAGAGAGAGAGAGAGAGAGAGAGGAGAGAGAGAGAGAGAGAGAGAGAGAGAGAGAGAGAGGCGTAGGTAAGGGCAGTGCTTCCCAGCTGTTATTACACTCAGTTAGTATCCAGATCATACTTCCGGTGGAATCTGTCAGCCCATACGAATGTCATCCACTTCCCTCTTTTTTTTTGTCATTGTCAGTATCCGTTTTACCATTCTCTCTCTCTCTCTCTCTCTCTCTCTCTCTCTCTCTCTCTCTCTCTCTCTCTCTCTCTCTCTCTCTCTCTCTCTCTCTCTCTCTCTCTCTTTCTCTCACACACTTTTCTATTTATATAATTTCCCTACGGGTTACTTTTCCTGTTCTGGTTTATAGAAGAGGAAAAAAGTCTGATACGTGTGTTCTCATTCTAGAATAGTGTGTGTGTGTGTGTTCGTCGGTCCGCTGGCCATCTTGCCGTGTAACTACGTACTTGACTGTTGTTTGTTAATTAGAGACCTTCAGAGTGCATCTGCCGCCTGCTACGAGACGTTTACTGAATACGAGATGTGGGTGGCTAGCTGGCGTCTTGGTGGTGGTGGTGGTATTATTGTAAATCGTAGTGGTGGTTGTGGTTGTGAAAGTTCTTTTTCTCTCTTCTTTTTCTTCTAGTTCTTCTAGTTCTAGTTTTTCTTCTTCCTTTGTTTTTTTCTGCTACTCGTTCTCGTTTCCTTTTTACGAGTCTCTCTCTCTCTCTCTCTCTCTCTCTCTCTCTCTCTCTCTCTCTCTCTCTCTCTCTCTCTCTCTCTCTCTCTCTCTCTCTCTCTCTCTCTCTCTCTCTCTCTCTCTCTCCGCTCCAGAATAATATGCGTCACACTTCATCTCATCTCTGCCCTTCCCCACATGAGAATCACGCACTAAAAAAAAAAAATTCCGGGAAGTGCTTTAATATCAGTGCAGTTGAGCGTGTGAATCGCTGTCTGTGTCCTCCGTGATTTTGACCTTAGAATTTAAGTTCGTGCGAGTAAGGAGACCAAACGTATGTGTATGTATGTATATATGTATTTGTATTGTTGTTATTGCTGCCGTCATTATTATTATTGTTATCATTATAATCATTAGCTATCATTATCATCACTAATATTTTTACGTAATTAAAATATTCGGGGGGTCTACAAAAAATATAAAGTTTACTATTTGAATTCACTCAAATTGTATACAATATTTCAAACATCTGTGATATGAGTTAGAATGGAAAAAATGAAACATGGAAGAGAGGAAAGAGGCTTGGAATGAATGGAGGCAAGAGGAAACATAAATCTTGTTCCTCGTACTTAATGTGATGGGAAAGGAAAGGAAAAGGTAGAATAGACACAGTAATAGCACGAGGAGGGAGAGTAGACAGAAGGTGATTTGATTGTGAGAAAAATATAGGTTTGAAAGTGGCAATGGGGAGGAATGATAGTGGACACAGCTGAGATGGGAAAGGAGGGAAGGAATGAGAGGGGATGTGGGGAGAAGGTTAGTTTAGCTAGGTAGAGAGAGAGAGAGAGAGAGAGAGAGAGAGAGAGAGAGAGAGGAGGAGCAGGGTTATGTTGGTGGTGGGGTGGGAACAGGAGGGGAAGGGAAAATAGGCTTGAGGTGGATGGAAGGTGAGGTTTGAATAGGGTAAGAAGAGAGGGAGGGTGACTGTTAGGTGCCGGGGGGTGATGGTTTTCCTGGAAATCACAGAAGCTGTTTGTTGTGGCTTCATGCGTAAGTGGCGCCAAGTAATGTTCATAGCGAGGACGCCACGCCACCACCACCATCACCACCACGCTCTCCCCCGCCACCCATCATCAACATGCAAGTATTGTGTGTCTCTTTCCGGATCCGCCTGACGTTTTAGCGCAACAACCCGTCAACCATGCACGCGCTGATGCGATTTTTGTTTTCTATTTTTTAATGTTTATATATCCATTGTATGATCATTATTTTCGTTTGGAGAATGGCCATGGGATTAATGTTTATTGTATTCATTTGTTTGCGGCCAAGAGTTCTAGGAATTCTTTTTTTTCTATAATTTGTTTGTGTAAATGGAAGGTCGGACATCTTATTTAGGGGGAGGGCGGGGCTGTGTTGTGTGAGGTGACTCGTGGGTGTTGTTGATGATGCATTAAATGTTGGGTGCAGACGCGTGACTTGTACTGTGTTGTGCATGATTACTCCTGTGTCTCGGTCACACAAGCCAGGAAGAAAAAAGAAAAATATCTGCATGTTTATGGGACACACACACACATACACACACACACACACACACACACACACACACACACACACACACACACACACACACACACACACACACACACACACACGTATTAACGCACACAAAAGGAGAGAGTCGAAAGGTTCCAAAGTAAATAGAGGAAAAAGCCCGTTACGTGCCGCCTCGATAAGAAGTTAAAGTGCAGAGTTTAAAGTTAAAAAAAAAAGTGTTTTCAACCTTGTAACATTGTATTTTACATAAAGATAATGAATAACGAGTCCAAATTTATGTGTTGTGGTTATGTAATGATTGTTTTACATGACAAGATAAAATGTATTCCCTCAACTTAAAAAAAAAAAAAAATGTTGATTTATGATAAGTTCTCTGATTAATTTTTTGCTCAGTCCTATAAATTCATAGATCAGTGAAGTGAATGTAAAGATATGTCCACCAATGTTGTTGGGTCCAGTGTTGATGAAAGGGAAGAGCATCGTTGAGCTAAGGTGGCATGACGCTCCCGTGTTCCAAAATAAGGGTCGTGAGCATCGTGTGGGACGGTGCAATAAATAAGAACCGCCAGTATACACTCACTGTCTTTAGCGTTACTTCACATACGAGTACACATGAGAGAATACAAAACATCATCCTGCCACACCCGGGAAGTGAAGTGTATATAGTATTGTACGAGTATGTATTGTATTGTAATAGTGTATGTATTTGTCTTAAACTTGAAAAAAATGTATCTAGAAATTTATAACGATCATGATGTATAAGATTCTAAGGGACACGTGGTTATAATAATCAATAGGGGTGGGAGGATCTCAATGTCACGCTGCTTCTTAGTTCTGCTTATCTACTTAACATGATTTACAACTCAAGATCACCAAGTGTATCCTTTCTAGTGTCCTGTTGTGCTTTACGCTAACGCAGTGATAATCATATTAGCCAAATCTTCTCATCATAAATTCCAGCTCAAGGTCGTGCGAGACTAATCTTTGTGTGTTCGTAAGTGAAGGAAGACGAAGGTGAATTGAAATTACGCTTTATATTTCCACCCTTAGAAAATGTGAACAAAGACTCATAATCATCGAATCTCGGGCGTTTTCTTATTTTATATATTGCCATATATGCTACCAATCTCAATATTAAATAAAGAATAATATTTAGTAAAGAGCAAACAGTTTTCTCAAGTGGACGTGTTGTATAAACCAGGTCAAACACCCTTGGTTTTGGGGAGGTGAAGAAGAGAGGACCAAGTGGGTTATTTTCCGCGTCGTGTGATGGCCGAACACACTGTACTTCCGGACCGTTGGCTGCCCTAACCCGCGGCGATCAGACCGTCACCGCGGCGGACCGTGGCCATCGTCACTAAGGCGGACCAAAGTAAAAAGTGGTAGATACATGCACGGAAGAAATATAACGGTTTGACTTGTGTTGTGGTTAATGTTCTATGGCGGGAGTGTATAATCTGTCACCTGTTTGTGTGAGGAAGCGTACACACAGTGAGAAATTAGAAAGGTGAATGAAAGAAAAAAACTTGATGATAATAGGTTATGTAGGAAAAGTTTTTGAGAAAGTTATAAATCAAGAGTGAATGATAATAATGATTATAGTAATAACTAATTTTGTTGATGTGGCAATATATTGGTTATTATTATTACTATCATCATTATTATACATCATCATTATCATTATCATCATCAACATCAATACAACTACGACGGCTACTACTTCCTGTGTTGTCGTTGCATTGAATTCTTACACGTGACTTATATGTAGCATTTTCAAACATCCACGCAGACAGACAGACACCCAAGCCTCTATAAGTGCACTCGTCTACCTTGAGGAAAACCAAGGAAACTATAGGAGGAGAACAAGTGTTATTGCCTCTATTACCTTGTTACTGTCTACACCACTTTGTCTTTGTTCACACACACACACACACACACACACACACACACACACACACACACACACACACACACACACACACACACACACACACACACACACACACACACACACACACACACACACACACACACACACACACACACACACACACACACACACACACACACACACACACACACACACACACACACACACACACACACACACACACACACACACACACACACACACACACACACACACACACACACACACACACACACACACACACACACACACACACACACACACACACACACACACACACACACACACACACACACACACACACACACACACACACACACACACACACACACACACACACACACACACACACACACACACACACACACACACACACACACACACACACACACACACACACACACACACACACACACACACACACACACACACACACACACACACACACACACACACACACACACACACACACACACACACACACACACACACACACACACACACACACACACACACACACACACACACACACACACACACACACACACACACACACACACACACACACACACACACACACACACACACACACACACACACACACACACACACACACACACACACACACACACACACACACACACACACACACACACACACACACACACACACACACACACACACACACACACACACACACACACACACACACACACACACACACACACACACACACACACACACACACACACACACACACACACACACACACACACACACACACACACACACACACACACACACACACACACACACACACACACACACACACACACACACACACACACACACACACACACACACACACACACACACACACACACACACACACACACACACACACACACACACACACACACACACACACACACACACACACACACACACACACACACACACACACACACACACACACACACACACACACACACACACACACACACACACACACACACACACACACACACACACACACACACACACACACACACACACACACACACACACACACACACACACACACACACACACACACACACACACACACACACACACACACACACACACACACACACACACACACACACACACACACACACACACACACACACACACACACACACACACACACACACACACACACACACACACACACACACACACACACACACACACACACACACACACACACACACACACACACACACACACACACACACACACACACACACACACACACACACACACACACACACACACACACACACACACACACACACACACACACACACACACACACACACACACACACACACACACACACACACACACACACACACACACACACACACACACACACACACACACACACACACACACACACACACACACACACACACACACACACACACACACACACACACACACACACACACACACACACACACACACACACACACACACACACACACACACACACACACACACACACACACACACACACACACACACACACACACACACACACACACACACACACACACACACACACACACACACACACACACACACACACACACACACACACACACACACACACACACACACACACACACACACACACACACACACACACACACACACACACACACACACACACACACACACACACACACACACACACACACACACACACACACACACACACACACACACACACACACACACACACACACACACACACACACACACACACACACACACACACACACACACACACACACACACACACACACACACACACACACACACACACACACACACACACACACACACACACACACACACACACACACACACACACACACACACACACACACACACACACACACACACACACACACACACACACACACACACACACACACACACACACACACACACACACACACACACACACACACACACACACACACACACACACACACACACACACACACACACACACACACACACACACACACACACACACACACACACACACACACACACACACACACACACACACACACACACACACACACACACACACACACACACACACACACACACACACACACACACACACACACACACACACACACACACACACACACACACACACACACACACACACACACACACACACACACACACACACACACACACACACACACACACACACACACACACACACACACACACACACACACACACACACACACACACACACACACACACACACACACACACACACACACACACACACACACACACACACACACACACACACACACACACACACACACACACACACACACACACACACACACACACACACACACACACACACACACACACACACACACACACACACACACACACACACACACACACACACACACACACACACACACACACACACACACACACACACACACACACACACACACACACACACACACACACACACACACACACACACACACACACACACACACACACACACACACACACACACACACACACACACACACACACACACACACACACACACACACACACACACACACACACACACACACACACACACACACACACACACACACACGAGGCTGTGATAAGGTCTCAGGATTCGTCTGGTGTTGATATCGTTATGTCTCTTTGTCCAGACAGTCACAAGTGTAATATGTGCTTACTAGGTCAAGTGTTATCAGTGGTGTGTGTGTGTGTGTGTTAGTACATTAACCCCTTAATGTACTACATACTGGACTATTCAGTGATTATATAATATAGGCACTGGCCTGAATGACATTTGATGGACATGATGTTAATGTAATAGTAGTAGTAGTATTAATAGTTACATTATTATTATTATAATCTTTATAATTATTGTTATTATTGTTATTATTATTATTATTATTATTATTATTATAATAATAATAATAATTATTATTAATATTATTACTGTTATCATTATTATTGTGTTGTTTCTCCGCCGTTTGCATGCAGATATTAGTTTACGTTAAATTTTGCTCTTCATTCTCCGTTTTCTGACTCACTTTGATGTTCTCTGTTTTCTAACTGATTTAAAGGGTACACTACGACACACACACACACACACACACACACACACACACACACACGCACACACGCACGCACGCACGTACGTACGTACGTACGCGCACACACACACACACACACACACACACACACACACACACACACACACACACACACACACACACACACACACACACACACACACACACACACACACACACACTTGAGTCGTAGAACACATACAATGAACCGATAAATTATTTTGGTATAATTGTAGTCGTCACCGAAACACCTGATGCCTCTTTCCTATCTCTCTATGTAAATCCTTAGACCTCGTGTAAGTTAATCACGCTATTGATAACATATATTTCCTTGTTGTGAAGCTTAGGTTAATTTTAAGTTTGGTTGGGCTTGGTGTAGTCTGCATTAATTTACACTAAGTTCTCATCTGCATTGCTGGTAATTTGTAGGGTTGAAAGACGTCCCTTCCACCCTAACAAGTACAGTAGAAGTGCGGTGATGAGATTAATTAACATTGAATACGTCATGTACAGAACGAAGGTTTGGATACGTTTTGAATGAATCTGGTAGTTATTTTTATCAAAAATCATCAAACAGTTTAGATAGTTTTTTTTTCTCTCGATAGGAACGGTTACAAGTAGATAACTTTAAAGTGAATTGAAACGAGAAAATCAGGAAAATAGTCATCTAAAAATTTTCGAAGTGACACATCCGAAAAAAAAAATCGTTTTATTCTTCTTATTGTTATCCTATAAGTGGTATATTCTTATCTAATCTTACAGTTGCATCTTGTGATAGTATTGCTTTATTCATCAAGTGTCTGTATGCATTATTTATTTTATTATCATCTGATGTTCATATGATTTGGTTATCTCATCAAGCGTGGTACTCTGCGTGATTCCTTTGCTAATATAATAAGACTTGGGTGTTGTTTTGGTAAGATGTATCAGTCACATTATTATTATTATTGTAATGAGTGTGGTATGTTTACGAAGCATAACAGTATTCTATTGGAATATATTAAGATTGTTATTATTTTATTTTTATTAATTAATTAGTTCATTTATTTTATATATATATATATATTTTTTTCTGTGTGTGTGTGTGTGTGTGTGTGTGTGTGTGTGTGTGTGTGTGTGTGTGTGTGTGTGTGTGTGTGTGTGTGTGTGTGTGTGTGTGTGTGTGTGTGTGTGTTGAGGAGGAAAAGCAAAGTAAGTTATGATAGATGAAAAGGTATCCTCCTTCTCTTCATCTTCTTGTTGGGATGAAGTGGGGTTGTGGAGGGAGGGATCGGAGGTTACACACGCCTGATAACCCTCAAGCCTTAGATACAAGCTTGAGTGTCACCGGGGTTGTGGAGGGAGGGATCGGAGGTTACACACGCCTGATAACCCTCAAGCCTTAGATACAAGCTTGAGTGTCACCTGTGAGTTCGACATTTCCCACAGATACTCAGGCTGACTGGGGGGGAGGCAATGAGGTCATGTCTCTGTATGAAAGGTCTTAGAGTAGTGTGCTCTCGGGTGCTTTTTCTATCTATTATCAGCCTTTTCTTCTTCTCTTTTCTTATTTTCTTTATATCAATATGACGAAAGTTAGTGTTTTTAGTAATTTTTTTGATGTGGCGATGATTGAATTGATGCAAAGAACGTTGATTTATTGACCTGTATATTTTCATCTGTTTCCTTCTGGCAATTGATCCACATGACCTAAGATTGAATTCAGGTAACTAGGTATGTGTAGATGTAACACGGGTGAGTCAATACAGATGTTTATCTTGGTCAATAGAAGTCGGAAAGTGTAGGTAATATATATATTTGAGTAACTATTAGTCATTGTTTCTGGTATTTCAAGGTGATGGAGATTGAGGTATTTACACATCTACACGTATACTTTCATAAGCTCAAGTCCACAGAGGGGGAGGAAGCTGTAGTTAGTATATGCTTCTCTCTACCTTGACTTGCATTAATCTCTGGGAACTGCTTGCAAAGAGGGTGACTGTCAGGCACTTTTTCCTAACATCCCATTTTCTTTTATATATTTATCATCCTTCATATGTTATTTGTGGTTTTTATGTTCCCTTTATTTGTCGTCTGGTTTATTGCTGTTTTTCTATCTTCCTCCTTTTGCTTACATCCTTCTCATGATTCTTAGTTTAATTAAGTGAATGAGGGAGTTTGGTGATAGTGGTTAGTTAAATAAGTTATTTTTCAGTTTCGTTGTTAATTTACCCAAAAAATATATATGCCAAATATAAATGTAAAATAAATAGATAGATAAATAAACTAAAATATAAATGTCACTGGAAAGAGATGTACGAATCACGATTGTCATTTGTTTATATTTATCTGTTTATCTATATATCTATTTATTTATTTATTTTACTCAGACAAGAGACAACATTTCATTAAAAAAATGTATCAAAAACTTACTTAAGATATACCGTCTCAGGTTATATAGATACACTTCTGTTCTGATGTTTGACGCTGCCGTGATCTTGCACCTTCAGGAAATCATTTCAAGCCGAGGTAACCATAACTCCGTAGTACACATAATTCTATAGTAAGTCTCCTCCAGCCTCCTCCAGCCTCGTCTCCCTCTACTCTTCTCTCTGCTATCTGTTATCTTTTTCTTTCCTTTAATGCTATGTTTTATCTTCTACAAGCCAGGGTAAAACGAAGAGAGAGAGAGAGAGAGAGAGAGAGAGAGAGAGAGAGAGAGAGAGA
>JAXIVD010007177.1:20000-21076 GCA_036785275.1 Cancer borealis
GCTATACGTAATATACATAACACGTCTCACTCTGGTACGGAAAGTCAACATTTTAGCATCTGAGCTTGGTGGGTATTTATCTTTTCTCTCTTCTTTATACATTCTTTTTATTTGTTTTTGATATTCCATGGGTGTAGAATGATCGTAATATGTGCTTATAATTCAACAACAGCAACTACTACTACTACTACTACTACTACTACTACTACTACTACTCTACTATACTACTATTACTACTATACTACTATTACTACTATTATACTACTACTACTACTACTACTACTACTACTACTACTACTACTACTACTACTACTACTACTACTACTACTACTACTACTATTACTACTACTACTACTACTACTGCTACTACTACTACTACTACTATCTATGTCTCCCTCTTCCTCCTTCTCTATGGCACTTTCCTAGGGAGTTGATTTGGGGGGGGGGTTGGGGGCAGCGGACATTTAAGTGAGGAGGAATAGGAATGAGATTAAGGTTAAAGGGAATGGGGGGGTGGGGGGCGCCGCACCTTATACAAGTGTATGGTGAGGTTGACTAACATGAATATAAATGTGGTATTGGTGGTGGTGGTGGTGGTAATCGACGTAACTGTATGTAGCTTTTTTTAAATTTACTTATTTATTTGTTTATTTATTTATTCTTTTTTTTTTTTTTCGAGTTGGTTAAGGTTTGATAGGTCATGTTGCCACGAGTAATGTATTTTTTTTTCTATGTGTTGATTATATACAAAAATAATTATAAACATGACATAAAATGATCAAATAAAATAACTCTCTACTTCATGAAACACTAAACTCAGCTAACTATTTACTTTTATTCATATTTATCTATTAATCATCAATCTATTTTTCCTTAGTTTATTTTTTACGTACTTTCTTCGTTTTCCTTCCTTCCACAACCATCCATACATCCATCCATACATACATACATACATACACCCTCCACTTGTTCAGGGACGTAACCAGGGTCAGCTGTTGGGTAATAATTAAGATAACTCAACCACTCAATAATATGGGAAAATAATACACTTAATAGGTTTTGTTCTTCTCATATTC
>JAXIVD010007178.1:10000-12500 GCA_036785275.1 Cancer borealis
CGAGGGGAAACGGAGGGTAGATGGAGGGAAGATAGAGGGGAGGGGAGAGGGAACAACTCTAGCTAGCCTGAAGGGGAGTGGTCAGGAGGGGATGGGAAGACAGACTAAAAAAAAAAAACTACAAACTCACTAACAGACAAAATGTAGTAGAATTGTAATAAAGAAATGCCATGAAGTCCTTCGTTCGTGTTTTTGCGAAGTGGAATGAAGGGGAAGGAAGGAAGGAAGGAAGAGAGGGAATATGGAGAATAAAAGGAGTGAGAAGGTACAACAGTGGAATGCGTGACAAGATTAAGAGAATAATGACTGCAAAATCAAGTCAAGAGAAGGGGGTGGGAGTTTCAAGTCATAAGTATTACCCTTAAAAAATATATCTCTTTTAATGCCCTTAGGTTGTGCGAGGGAATTTTTAAGCTTTGAAAGGGGGTGACTGTAACCATAGAGACGCCCTTTGGTTTATAGTCCAAATGGTGACTATTTCATGATTTTGTCTTCGTTTATTAAAGTGTTTGGTTAGTGTGTGTGTGTGTGTGTGTGTGTGTGTGTGTGTGTGTGTGTGTGTGTGTGTGTGTGTGTGTGATTTCCTGATTCTTCTTTTTCATAATAAACTATTTACAAATCTCATTCATTCATTCATTCTCTATCTCATTTAAAGTGGGCTTGCGTAACACACACACACACACACACACACACACACACACATTCCCTTAACCCACTTCACGTCAAGTTTATGTTTCAATCACAGCCGTCACTTCTCACCTCCACTGCCATCCACTTAACTGTCCATCCAGTTACCCACACACATCTACCAATTATTATGTATTTTTTTTTCTTGTTAACGAATCCGTAACAAAAAGGGGAGTGAACAGGTATTATTATCCCATTTTCTTTAACAGGATCGATGCCAAAGAGGTGACTGAGAAAAAGGAGAGGAGGAGGAGTGTCACATATTACATAGTATCTGGTATTAAACGCATTGTAACAGATTAACACACACACACACACACACTAGCACCATAATCACAGCCTACTAATTACAATCCTTAGGCCTAATTACCTCTCATAGGCCTAATATTTCCACCTCCTATAATTCCTTCACAGCACAGGATCCACTTAGGTACTTATTGCCCTCAAACACCACTACTACATTACTAAAGACTTATTCAACATCTTTCGACCATCCTACACGAAGAGTCCTTATCTCCTTGTGTGTGTGTGTGTGTGTGTGTGTTTTATGATATTCTTAAATACGTTTATTTAATTCTTTCATACTAATTAACATCCTAATCTGTTCTATTCTAAGGTTTGAAACTCGTTATCTCTCTCTCTCTCTCTACCTAAGAAAACAAAACAGGAATAAACACAAATAAACGAAAAATATACATACACACACATACAAACATACATAAAAAACCTGACTTACTGAACCTGATTATATTATTATCACGATTATGAATGAGTCTGTGTGTGTGTGTGTGTGTTCTATTAACTGTTCTCAAGGTCACCAAGGACTCCTACACACATCCCACACCAACACCATAAGAAAGGACAGAAGGAAGGACTCAAAGGATGCATACAGATCACAGCCCAGGCAAATGAAGGAAGGAACGAAGGAAGGAAGGAAAGAAATATTCAGACAGGTTCTAAAGTGACACCTACGCACTGCAGCTGTCAAGACACACACACACACACACACACACACACACACACAGCCATGCCGTCTTGTTTCAAAATCGTAAGGCGATTATAAGCTCCCGTCTGCCCTTTCTCACTGTTACGATGCACATCGTCACCAACACGCCTTATACACCAGCAGGCCTTCACAATAACCACCACACTGCCGGAAGAAAGGTGTGCCTCGCACGCACTCACCACTCACCGCCATGCACCCACACCCACACCCACACTCACACACACACACACACACACACACACACACACACACACACACACACACTCTGCTGGCCTATTATCATTAACATTACTATCATTATTGTTATTATTACCATTATTAATATTACTATAATCATTATTATAATAATTATTATTATTATTATCACGGAACGTCAGCGTGTGGATTGGCTCCACCGCTGCCTTTCACAGCCTCGGTGCTTGCCGCTTGGCACCCCAACGGTCACGGGCGGTTGGCACCTAACCACGCACATGGGGTTTGCGCGTCCCACGCCCCACGCACCTCAAGGGCCGGGGATCCTCCTCACCTCACTGCGCCCACACTCACAGTACTTGAATGCCTTCCACGCTACCTCCATCGCCTCCATCTCGGCGTGACGCACACTTCATCATCTTGCTTAGGGTGGAGGGACTCGTAGCCGCCATGACACTTTAACACATTGGTGGGAGTTCCAAGTATTTGTTTAATTATTATGTGATCAAGTAACTTGTTATCCCGAAGAACGCCTTGCTCACCCTCCGTCACACTACAACACTCACTCACCACCACCACCACCAACAACAACACCACCACCACCCTTAGGACTGG
>JAXIVD010007179.1:7500-17500 GCA_036785275.1 Cancer borealis
AGGGTACACAAAAAAAGAGAGAGAGAGAAAGAGAGAGAGAGAGAGAGAGAGAGAGAGAGAGAGAGAGAGAGAGAGAGAGAGAGAGAGAGAGAGAGAGAGAGAAAGAGAGAAAGAGAGAGAAGAAAAAAATAAAGTAAAGCTGAAACCAAGCAGTGATACCCAAGCTCCAGCCACTGTGAGGCGTGACCTTTAATGTTGACCCAAGAAAATGGATGACCGGACAGTAAGTTATTCCTGTGCATCGAATTCACCCGTGAGGAAGGAGGAGGAGGAGGAGGAGGAGGAGGAGGAGGAGGAGGACGGAGGAGGACGGAGGAGGAGGAGGAGGAGGAGGAGGAGGACGGAGGAGGAGGAGGAGGAGGAGGAGGAGGAGGAGGAGGAGGAGGAGGAGGAGGAGGAGGAGGAGGAGGAGAAACGGAGGAGGAGGAGAGAAGGAGATAATGTGTGGATGAAATTCTGCCAAAATTTTGTTTAAATGTCGTGACTCACACTTCTCTTCTTTGACAGAGAGAGAGAGAGAGAGAGAGAGAGAGAGAGAGAGAGAGAGAGAGGAGAGAGAGAGAGAGAGAGAGAGAGAGAAGAGAGAGAGAGAGAGAGAGAGAGACACACACACACGAACACACACGAACACACACACACACAGACACACACACACACACACACACACACACACACACACACACACACACACACACACACCCTATGGTCCGCCAGCCACAAGGGATCACGAGAGACTGTTGATGCTTTGAGGGATCAGTATTGCAAGCCAGCAGGGACCACCACCGCCTCAGGATTGCCTTCTAACTCACTCGACTCACAGAACAACGCGAGGCTCAGTTATGTCCTTCTTCTACCTCCTCTACCTTACATCCATCTACCTTCACTCATCTACCACTGTATCTCTCTTCTTCATCTACCATCTCTACCATTTATCTACCTTGACTTAGAAAATATACATGTGAACTACTATTACCTGTTATGATATGAAGTTTTTTTTTAATCTATCTATTTTTTTTCTGATGTTCAATGTGGGTAAGGTATAGAGTATGTCATCGCTTTTCATTATTTTTTTCTATGTATTTCTCTGTAATGCGTGATGTGTAGCGGTAGCGTGAGGTGAGGTGAGGTGAGGTTAGGTTAGGTTAGTGAGTACAGTTACAGTAGCAAGATTCGTTTTTATTTAACCATTCACGTCTCATCTTCAATACTCAACCTTTCCCTCCTTTAACAACCCTTCTAATACACTCATCTTGCTCCCTTATCTTCCCTTCCCTTCCCTTCCCTTCCCTTCCCTTCCCTTCCCTTCCCTTCCCTTCCCTTCCCTTCCCTTCCCTTCCCCTTCCCTTCCCTCTCCTGTCCCGTTGGTGCTCAAGTAATGCACCTTTAATTAAAAACTTACTTCCGCTTGTACCGTCAATCCTCTCTCTCTCTCTCTCTCTCTCTCTCTCTCTCTCTCTCTCTCTCTCTCTCTCTCTCTCTCTCTCTCTCTCTCTCTCTCTCTCTCTCTCTCTCTCTCTCTCTCTCTCTCTCTCTCTCTCTCTCTCTCTCTCTCTCTCTCTCTAATTAGACATTCCCCTCCCTCCTGTTCTTCCTTCCCTCCTACACTATACATCCTTCCATACAGAGAGCAGCTAATATGGTTAAGGCAAAAATTTTTCTGTATTAATTCTTTCCTTGTGTGAATCTTAACATATTTTTGTATACATTGTGGACGCAATGAACTTATAAATATGCACCACGCACACGCACACGCACACACATACACACACACACACACACACACACACACACACACACACACACACACACTGCCATAGAAAAAAACAAAACAATAGAAAAAAAACAAAATATAGAAAAAAGTGGGAAAAAAAAATACGGTTTTCAAATTTTTTTCTTCACTAGATTCAAATTGGTTTCCCTTTAAGCGGCCGCCAAGTGATCAAAGTATATGGGAATATTTACCTATTACCTTTTTTTTCCCTCTACACACACACACTCTCTCCTTCCCCCCTCCCCCTCTCTCCCTCCCTCCCTCACTCTCTCCCTCCCTCCCTCCTTACCTCCCTCCCGTTTTCCCTCCCAATTTACGTCGCTGAAGCTGAATGAGAAGAATAACACGTTTCCTCTCCACTTTTCCGTTCATTAGTCCCCGCCTCGCCGCTACTCCTGCTTTGTGTCCCCTGGGGTGCGGGAAAGGGAGCGAGGGGGAGGGGGGGCGATGGAAAGGGGGCGAGGGGGGGGGCGAGGGAAAGCGGGCGAGAGGGAGGGGGGGTGAGGCAGGCGGCATTGAGGCAGAGTTATAGGCGCGGCAAAAAGGCAGTGCTGTAGATGACACATGGCAGGAAGAAAGCTTCCCTAGAAAATAAACCACAAGGGGCAAGGGAAAAGGAGGAGGAGGAGGAGGAGGAGGAGGAGGAGGAGGAGGAGGAGGAGGAGGAGGAGGAGGAGGAGGAGGAGGAGGAGGAGGAGGAGGAGGAGGAGGAGGAGGAGGAAGTACAGGAGGAGGAAGAGGAACATAGGAATGGGATATAACATAAATTTAGGATGTCTGTTTAAAGGAAATATTTTAGTTTTCCATAATCTTTAGTTCCAAGTCTAAGAACAACAGACTAAAAAAACCAAGAAAGTAGCTCCCACTCACCCGTCCTTTGATGCACACGTTTTGTCCTTATATTACAAAAAAAATTGAATCAATAGTTAATTTATATCACATTTCTTGGGTGTTGTGCATAATTTGTATTAGTTATCATCACTCTTCAAGGTAATGCTGGCTCTTAGAATGGCTGTATGCACTCCTATATATAGTACGCCTAATGCATGTGTAGAGAGCAGCGTTGTATGTATTTGAACTCCTCTATTACCTACTTTTTAGTAAGCAATAATTAAACAAGCTTCCTTAAAAAAAATTGTGGCGTTTGACCATTCTTATTTCCATGCAAAGGAGGAAAAAATGTAAATACGTATATTGTAAGTCGAGGGATTCTACTGTGCGTATGGAGCCGAAAGAAAAACGATTATGACGCGAAGGGAAACCGTTATACTTCAGTAGACAAGAAGCTCAATGTAATGTGTAAATAATTATAACAGCTACAAGTATGCTCTCGAGGGGACGTAAAGCTTATAAAGGCAACACGACTAATGGAATAACAAGTGTAGTTATCAGAAAAACATCCATCTTTCCTATTATCGCAGAATATTTACGAGTATTCAATTACTTTCTCACAATTTCCTGGGGGTAGATTAATCCACTGGGCGATGACAGAGTGATGAATATAAATTTCCACTGAGGAGTAAAACAAAACAACAAAACACTGAGCACCACACTCATGCAGTCAAAACATTCACGTCCTTGTGGAGAGTGGGTGAGTGAGTGACTGAGATGCAGATGAATTACGTCGATCCATCTGGCGTCCTTATGAATATTCATTTACACGTAGTCCTGGTTTGCCTAAAGAGCGTGTGACCTTCAAGTGTTTGTCTATGTCTGTTATGTCTGTGTTTCTCTCTGTCTACTTGTGTGTGTTTGTGAATCTTTTTTTTTCATGTCCTGTTATCTATGTGGCTTTTTATGTCCTTCATTCAGCACATTCCTCTTCCGTCCATATGTGTGTCAGTGTCTTTTTGTCATGCTGCCTTTCTGTCTGTCTGTCTTTGTCTGTCTTTCTGTCTGTCTTTCTGTCTGTCTTTCTGTCTATCTGTCTGTCTGTTTTCAGTGCCATAGTGTCTACGCTGAGTCCCGATGATCATAACAACACCTGGATGAAATAAATACGTCAATCTACCCATGTTCTGTATAGGAAAGTTTGATCATTAACTCAGAATGATTAACTAAATAAATAATTGACGCCAGATTATTTACATCATATATTTTTTCTTACCGGGACAAACAAACCCCAAATACTTCCTCCCAGTACAAACAAGTGAGGCTGTTTATAACCATCTTCAGAAGCAACGTGAACAGGAAACTCAGCAAGGCAAAAATAACTTTACAAAAATCTTCTGACATCAACCTCATCAACAAAAGAAAAGAAAATTAGAAAAAAAGTTATTCAGATTTCGCAAATGGACGCAGAGGCAAGTAGAGCAGACGATTGTTACGAAATTCAGCCACTCAGGATAATGAGTTGCAGGAGTGTAATTGAACAACCTCACAACCCGCCGCCACGTCAAGTCTTCCTCCTCCTCCTCCTTCCTCCTCCAGCCCTTCACACCCGGAGGCAGGATGTGACTCACTTCTACGCTAACACTCGCTGCGTAGTTCCCGCCAAATTATTTATGTGTGCAGTTTTCAAAGAGTATATTTTTACATATATACAGAAGTGTTCGTGTTTGGCATTACTATAATAATGAAATAAGGCAATACTGTTAATGATATTCTACATAATTTTTTTTGTTTTTTGTTCAGTTATACATTAAAAATTATCCACTCTTAACTCTTATACGGTTATACAGCATAATAGTAATGGAAAATTTGTGGCATTACTATAATACTGCATTTGTCATGGTAGATATATTTTACATGCTTCCAATGTAATGTGAATTGACCAAATACAAACACATTATTTACGTTGTTTATTATACACATTGTTTATTGTACACAAGTAAATAAGTACAATGTTATGCTGGGAGGGTTTATATTTCAGCCTGACAGTTAATTATTGTTACCATTTGTTTTAGTTTCAACCCCAAACCTGTGCAAAGGATAGAGGACTACGGTAAAATTTGAGTGTAAAATGTTCTTTTTGGGAAATGCATTCAATAGCACTTTGAGCGTTATAATGTTGTTGTTTTTTAGTAACATTCAGTTCATGTGCCACGCTAATAATGTGTTGTTGATACGAATTCTTGATTTATCTTTTGTTATAGACTTTGAGGTCGAATAGTATGTACGAGTGGCCAAGAATATCTAGGACGCTCAAATATCTAACATCATAATAATAATAAAAATAATAATAATAATAATAAAAATATTAATGATAATATAGTAGTAGTAGTAGTAGTAGTAGTAGTAGTAGTAGTAGTAGTAGTAGTAGTAGTAGTAGTAGTAGTAGAAGAAGTAGAAGTATAAGTAGTAGTATAAGTAGTAGTAGTAGTAGTAGTAGTAGTAGTAGTAGTAGTAGTAGTAGAAGTAGTAGTAGTAGTAGTAGTAGTAGTAGTAGTAGTAGTAGTAGTAGTAGTAGTAGTAGTAGTAGTAGAAGCAGAAATATTAGTAGTAGTAGTACTAATAGTAACAACAGTCTTACTGAAACTCTTCCTTCATAAACGAGAAACGAGTCAACATTCAAGAAAGAACCAAACACGTAACGAAAACTAATATAAATACACCAATAAAAGAATAAAATACCCCACAATGTTCCTATGAGCCTCTTTCCATCGACAAAGGTTTTCCAGCAATGCTCCCTCGTGCCTTCCTGTCATTCCTTCCTTCCTCCCTTCCTTCCTTCCTTCCTTCCTTCCTTCCTTCCTTCCTTCCTTCCTTCCTTCCTTCCTTCCTTCCTTTCTTCCTTCCTTCCTTCCTTCCTTTCTTCCCCCGTTCCTTCCTTCCTTCCTTCCTTCCTTCCTTCCTTTCTTCCTGCCATTCCTTCCTTCCTTCCTACCAGTCCTTCCTTCCTCCCTTCCTTCCTTCCTTCCTTGCCACACTAGGGAAACATAAGAATCAGGTGCTATATTCTAGGATGGTAATGTTTATACTTACCATAATGACCACAGTAGTAATAATAAATGCAATAACAATAATAATAAAAGTAGTAATAATAATAATAATGATAATATTAAGGCTTCCTTGTGGCCAATAAAAATGTAAATACTTCCACGTAGACGTTCAATAAGGCTGACCAGGACAGGTGTGGAACTCATCCCTACCTTCCTCCTACCTTACCTTCCCTTCCCTTCCCTTCCCTTTCCTTTCCTTTCCTTTCCCTTCCCTTCCATACCTCTCTCCTCCCTTCTCTTCCCTTCCCTTCCCTTCCCTTCCCTTCCCTTCCCTTCCCTTCCCTACTTCCCTCCTCCCTTCCCTTTCCTCCCTCACTACCTTGCTCCCCTGATACTTCCCTTAACACTCTAGTCGCCTTACAACAACACGCCCCCCCCATCCTCCTCCCTTCAACACCTCCCACCCCGATACCCCCTCCACATCCTTATTATAGTCGAGGCTTCCCAACACCTCTTCCTTTCCTTTTTCCCTTCCTCACTGTCTTCCTCGTTCCCTGTGTCATTTAGACCCAACCCCCATCCTCCTCATCCCTCCTACGTGTCCTTCTTTTCTCCTCCTACCCCCACCCCTCCCCTTCCCTCCAAGCCACTAACCCCCCTCCTTCCCCCATCACTAGACCACAGGAACCCACCGCAGGGCTCTTTAGGGTATCACGATGCTGCCATTCCAGACTCAAACCCAGACAGAGACACAATATTCCCTAAAAAACAGCCAGAGACCAGGAGTAGGAAGGGAGATATGAAACGGAATTACGCTATGGAGAGCCACGCCAGTGTCCTGTTCTCCCATTGGCTGGCTTACCTTACCCTCACCCCTCCCCCTACCACTGCCTTAGCCAATTACAGCCCCACTTTTATTGAATTGTTTTACATACTTAACGATTATGTTATGTTATGTTATGTTATGTTTGTTTGTATATTAACATTGTGTTCTATATATTTTCTTTTCTGGAGTGCATAGACAAATAGAGTGAACGAGTTACTTTAGGAATTAATACATTATCATCCATTGACGATGTGTTTTTTTTCTTGTCTACGTTCAAAAGTTCAATGCATGGGCGTGGCTGGTGCGTATGTTTAATTAACCTTAAAGAGAACTGATCTTTTTACGAGTTAACAATGATGGGAAGCTTACTGGCAGGAGGAGGAGGAGGAAGAGAAAAAGGAAGAGGAAGAGGAAGAGGAAGAGGAAGAGGAAGAAGAAGAGGAGGAGGAGGAGGAGGAGGAGGAGGAGGAGGTGGTGGTATTGGTACAAAAGGATAACTACATGGCTTGGATAATTAGGGAAAGAGCGAAAAAAACATACGATAGGGAAAAAAAATCACCTGTAAAAACAATAATAATGATTTGTGAAGACTGATTACTGAAGAGAGAGAGAGAGAGAGAGAGAGAGAGAGAGAGAGAGAGAGAGAGAGAGAGAGAGAGAGAGAGAGAGAGAGAGAGAGAGAGAGAGAGAGAGAGAGAGAGAGAGAGAGAGACCACCACCACATAAACCATTTTCACACCATAACCAACACATTAATAATATCAACAACAATAGCGAGAAGCATTATCACCACCCATCCTCCCTAAAATGTTCTCACATTCCCGTATCTTACCAACACAATTGCTCCTCTTCTTCCTCCTCCTCCTCCTCCTCCTCCTCCTCCTCCTCCTCCTCCTCCTCCTCCTCCTCCTTCCCTCCCACATACACTCTCCCTTTCTCTCCATCTCCTGTGTCCACCAAGCTCCCGCTACAAAAACCTGTCTCACCTGAACTAATTAGCGCGGCGTCCACAAGATAAGACAAGAAGATCGTTTGAACACACACTTGCCTGAAAAAGATAAAGAAAAATATATATCAATTAGGTGCAAAACTTCATCGCCTAGAAACACACACACACACGCACACGCACACACACACACACACACACACACACACACACACACACACACACACACACATGGGACTGAGGGGAGCGCAATAAGGCTTAAAACTAAGTGAAATGAGAACGTGGAGATAACACAAAGGAGTAATGTAAATAAAGAAGGAGTGAAGGACGCGACGCAAAGACGATAAAGTCCTTGCATGATTAAGGTCGTGGAAGGAATGAAAGTGGAGCTGGAAAGTGGAAAGGAAAAGTGGAGGAGTAAGAAAAAATATAATAAAACTAATTAAACCTGATAAGAATACCATAAATAAAGTCCCGAATGAATAAAAGTAAGTCTTGTTATTACAGTTTCAACACGTGAAAAGTTAATAGAAGGAAAAGTATTAAGTATCAGCTATAAAATCATGACAAGGAGGGAGTGAAGGCGTTAGGAGACACGCGAGGGAATGTATGTAAAGGAAGCAGAGCAGGGCTGGGGTTCAAACATTCTTAATACAACTTAAGATCAAAGTTACTTACGCAAACTTGATTTAAACCAGCTTAAAAGACTTCCGTGTAACTCGACAGAAAACCTATTTAACATGCCAATCAGTGTGTGATTTTCCTGGAATGTGTGAAATTCTGTAAAAACGTCTGAGTTGGAGAAGGAAACTGTGCACCTTTTTTTGATTAAAGTGTTCGTTCCTTTGAAGAGATTACTGACTCGATACCAAGGAAGTGGAGCTTAGTCTTACATATTTATTCCATCGTGTTTCCCTTCAGATCAAATTTTTTTTTTCAGAATAGCTGAAATATATAATATACCAGTATTATAGATATATATCCATGCTGATATTTTCGTATTATTAAGAAAGTGGAGCTTATACTTACACACTTATTCTATTATGTTTGCTCTCAGTTCTTATAGAATTTTTTCAGACAAGATCAAGAACTTAACATGCGAATACAATAAATATACATCCCTGTTGTTATGTTTATATTATCAAGAAAATGGAGCTTATTACTACACATATATTTCATCATGTTTGCCTTCAGATCTCATCACAAATTATCAGACATGGTCAAGAGCCTAAATACGAGTATTATACATTAATTTTCATGCTGTTATTTCTACATTGCACAAAAAAAAATTTCTGGTGGAATAATGTGTAAATTCTTTAATGGAAAATAAAATCCCACTCATTGTAACACTATTAGTTACACTTTATATCGTTTATCATGTAGCTTTTCGTTCATGTTTGTCTGTCTGTCGGAGTCGCAGTGTTCAGTCTTTATCAATACTTGTGGTCACGCCTTCCACGCTTGGCAGTATTACAGTAAGTGGCGGCAGCGGTGCATCTACTGAATGTTAGGTGGTTTCATTAAGTATTTTAAGAGAATATAAAGTTTCCTACACAACGTATCACAGTTTAGAGATCATGGTGGGGTCATAAAAGCCATTACTGTCTGTGTTTTTTATCTCATGTTGCGTCATTAAGTTTGTTTTAATGGTTATTTAGTAAGCTTCTTAACTTCAGGTACAGTCATTATACTCAAGGTCATCCATGACCTCCATAAGACAGGTGATCATAATCATTCTCTGATGTGTTTGTGGTATTATTTGAAAGCAGTTAATTGAATATCTATAAAATGTTCTCTCTTTCGCTTTCAAACTATGCAGTTATTCTTCCAGACTTGCTCCAGGCAACACTATTCACAATTTGCACGGACGGAAACTAAACGTAATATGTTGCGACTGCCTGGAGCTGCTATTTTTTTTCTTCTATCTTTTTAGTTCCGTTTCATTTTTTTTATTTATTTAACGATGTGCGTTCACTTTTTTCCATGTGTTTGTGTGTGTGTGTGTGTGTGTGTGTGTGTGTGTGTGTGTGTGTGTGTGTGTGTGTGTGTGTGTGTGTGTCTGTGTGTGTGTGTGTGTGTATGTGTGTGTGTGTGTGTGTGTGTGTGTGTGTGTGTGTGTGTGTGTGTGTGTGTGTGTGTGTGTGTGTGTGTGTGTGTGTGTGTGTGTGTGTGTGTGTGTTTCCTTCGATATTTCAATTCTTCCCTCACGTCAAGCTTCCTGGGTCTCTTCTGAATCGTGCATCACCTCCGAGGCATTGATTAGTGTCCTGCTGCCCTGATATACTCACTTTACGGTCCTTCTTTATGACGGCAGAGAATACGTCTCTTACGGCACTATACTTTCACTTCTACTTTCATGCCACGAATATAAAGGTAATGTGACATAAAGAATCACCAATCATACTTTATGTTCCTTATGCAAACAAGATCTAAATATTGCTTCTCAATGTACAATGAGATATAAATTGGCAACATTGCTGGAAGAAATTTTATATTTCTATACATTCTGGTATTATAAAAAAAAATATAAACAAACACCTATTTTATGTTGTATTTAAGTCGCCAGCTATCTTGTC